>OZ005661.1:148571194-148626194 GCA_963930645.1 Salticus scenicus | reverse complement strand
GAGGTGACTACCACTGCTTTAAATGCTAGCATATCCTAGTTTATTTATCAATAATTCATATTAATTTTACAAACATGCATTAAAAATAACTCTTCTTATGCACACTCATACGAAATTTTATCCTGTACTGCCGTGTAAAAAATTTAGAAGAAAAAAAAAAACGGAATCACAGCGCCACCTGTTGAGCGACTGATCCCCAAATGTAATTAACACCAGTTTAGGCCAGGGTCTAATTAAATATCAAGTTTGGTTAAATTTTGTTCATTGGTTCGTGAGACACAGAGTCCACAAAATTTGTGATACACACGCGCAGACAGACATTTTCTAAAAATAATCAAATCGTGTTCAGGACATCTTAAAATGTGTAAATTCGTCGAAAACAGGAGTTCGAAAATTTTCACGAAGCCAGTACTTTCTTCTTATATATATAGAAGAAGGTAAAAATACCTTGAAACTGAAAGAAAAAGAAGAAGAAGAAGAAGAAAGCAAAGAAAATGAAATAAGCGAAAAATATTTATTGTTAACCGGTAAATGAGCGCATCATGCAAGAAAATAAACAAATAAAGTAAAATAAAATAAAAATCGAAATCCAAGCTTTAAAAAAAAACTTGAGTAATGAATTAGTAAACGTGTCATAAGTAAATTGCTTTGCTAAAAGAAAGAAAACAATATTTATGTCAGTAATATATTAAAAATTGAGTCACCTTCATATTTCATTTCGTGATACTTTGGAGGACAAAAAAAAAAAAAAAAGGGGGAACCATTGATTTTCCTGATTGTTTGGGGAGAAAAAAAAAAAAAAAAAAAAAGGAAGTAAAGGGTTTTTGAGAAAAAACAACAACATTAAGAAAACTGATTATATTGTTTGTTTTCGTTAGCTGTGACCCTGCTCACCTATGCGCATGCGTGAGGTCTGCATTGATTTTGTTAAAATAGGGTAGAAGCGTAGAAGATGAGAGAATGTTTACATTTTACGAGTGAGAGATAAGTTGCGGTTTCTTTTTTCTTTTTTTTTCTTTTCAGGACATTATTGAATTTTGAGGCGATACTTCTTCGTTATATTCGTATAAAGGCAAAATGCTGATTTTTCCCCCTTGTAATTTTTAAATAAGTGTAGAAGATCAGTTTTATTCTTCGATGCAAAATAAAATCCGTAAACTTAAAAGTAAATGCCTGTTTTCTTTCTAATTCTTTTTTTTTTTTTTTCAGTTAAAATTATTTTTATTTGCTTACTTGATCTCTAAATTCGTACTATATCTGTCATACCTGAACACTTGTTTCATGCACTGATTATAGTAGTAAATTAATTAAAAATGACTTAAATTAGGTAAAATTTACATAATTCATTAACAAAAGAAGAGAAAAAGAACAACGTTTACAGTAGACTTTACCTGTAGTAAAAGTAATATATTTTTTTCTTTTGAATTATACTGCTAAAATAAAAATACCATATTTTTGGATCTCTATTTTACAGAAATTTACAGAAAATCGTATTTAAATCAAATCATTAGATTTTTTTATCCTGATTATTTTACACCTTTTATTTTTCGCGCATATTGTCATATAAATTACATTAAATAAAATATTGTTAATTAAAATTAAAAATTAAACTTTAAATTCGCGTAAAAAGGTAAAATAAATATTGAAGGCTCATAAAAAGAAAACGAACACGTGTAGAACGAAAAGCGCATTTGGCTAAGTGCCCATCTCATTCAACGCATCACCCCTTTTCCGAGTAGGATCGTTCCGCGAGAGGTAAACATGGTTTACGAAAACGGACAGTAATTGTTAGCACGCAAAATTGCACTCACTTAAAACGAAAAGCTTTTCTCGAAATTTGATAGCACAAAATAAATAACATAACCAAAGTATAGTCAAATACGTATTATAATTTCGTGTGAAAAGAAAATACGCGTGATTCAGTCATAAAAATATAGTTTTTCTATATATTAAAAAAAATATTACTGTCACTGGCGTCAATTTTTTTTTTGTCTGCGACAGCATCTTCTAGCGGAGGGCAGGGTCCTTCGCGTCATGAGAAGTATCAATATGTTCCGAATACTCCAAGGTAGACATTTCAGCTGCTTAGAAATTTCTATCATTTCAATTAAAGAAGTTATTAGCTAAAAACGACACGTTTATGAAGGTACTCTATTTGCCATTTTGAAAAAAGTTTCTCCCAGTGACGTTGTTCTTCTGTCATGAAGTCATTTTACACGGGAAAATTAAAATATGATCCATGGTTGTACATAGGTAGGTAGGTAGGTTGGATTTAACATCGCACCAGTACTGCGCTATGGATAATTGGCGATGGTCTGGGACACACCCCTAGAGATGTTCCGGAGGCATGCCATCACAATTTTGATCCTTTACGGAGGGGATTCCCCCCCCCCCGCTTTGGTGATCCTCAGAGGTATAGTGTGGATGGGAACATGGAGGACTTTGCAGCCACGACAGATATTATATGCACCAGCCACCATTAGTGTATACGACGGTCTTTGACCAACTCAAGTATCGAATTAGCAATCTTCCAATTACGTGCTCGGCGCTTTACCGACTAGGGTACCGCGCCCCGAAACCATGGATGTAAAAAAGAAAGAAAATAAATTTCAACTTTTTTTCTCTACTTTTAGAAAATTAATTTTCTTACACGGGACAATTAAAATATAATCCATGGTTGTAGGTAGGTAGGTAATTAGGTAGGTTGTGTTTGACGTCGCACCATTACTGCGCTATGGGTAATTGGCGACGGTCGGGGTCGCATCTCTACGATGTTTCGGAGACATGCCACCACAGTTTTGGCCCTACACGAAGGAGAGGGCTCCCCGTTTCGGTAGCCCCCAGAGGTATAATTTTGATGCGAACAGGGAGTATATTGCGGCTACGACATATTTTACATGCACCAGCCACCATCAGTGTACACGGCGGTCTTTGGCCAGCTCGAGAAACGAACCCGCAATCTTCCAATTACGAGCTCGGCGCTCTACCGACTGGGGTAGCGTGGTCCGGATCTAAAGTTGTTAAAAAAAAAAAAAAAAAAAAAAAGAAAAGGGGTCATATACTAAAGCTGTAATGTAAAATAAAATGGTCTAGATATTATTAATTTCTTTCCATTAAAAAAATATAAATATTGTATACAGTAAAATCCCGTTACAACGAACTTCACGGGACCGCAAATTTTATTCGTTGTAACGGGAATTTCGTTGTAACGGAATTCAATAGAAAATTAAACATTTCAATTCAGATCCTCATATCATAGTTAATTATAAAAATAGTAGTATAATACAAATTAGTAGATAAGTAATTATTAAAAATAGTAATAAAAATTAGTAGTACCTTCTAATAACGTAAAGTTAGTACTAATACAATGTATAATATTTTTTATAGAACTAAAAAACTGACTTACCACCATTTCAATGATCTTCAAATTGTACAAGAAAAAATTTAATGCAGAAAATCAGTGATTTTTTTTTGTACAAGGGAGTTTGAAGCTGCGGACAATACAAAATTATGTACATGATTAATATTAGAAAAAATGTTATCTGGTACACTGCTCTGTAAAGAAATAAAATTGCGCACTCTTTCTAAGCTTTCTAAGGCTTCAGCAGATGTAACTTTTGAAGTAGTAATAACCTCATTTTCTTCATCTTCAGAACTTTCTTCATCATTTTCTAAAATGCGATCATCAACAATAGACTGCACAATATCTGTCTCTGTTAATGAATAACAAGTTGCAGCATTGTCATCTGCAGTTAAAAAATCTTTAAAGCTTATGCTTTGAGACACACCAGATTTTTCTTTTACTAAGTTCCAAACGGATTCGATCTCATATTCGACTGTCTGCTCCTCATCATGTAGTACATCGCTAGATCCTTGAGCCGTCGATTCTTTATTTAAATCCTGGTCAATCTGCGCGTGTTTCCAACAGTGGGCTATTGTTTTCTGGCTTATATCATCCCACGATCCACAGATCATATCAATTGCCTCTTTCATGTTGCACTTTCTGTTTACGTTATTTTGCAGATCACAGATAATGCGTTTTAATAACATAGTTTTGTATCGTGATTTTACGGCTCTGATAATGCCTTGGTCAAGAGGCTGAAGTATTGCAGTACAGTTAGGCGGGAAATACTCTACACGAATGTGATTCAATATAGGAGGATCATTGTGTGCTGTGCAGTTGTCTATGAGTAGAAGAATTTTACGTTTTTGTTTTTGCATATCTTTATCAAAATTTATCAGCCATTCATTAAAGAATCCTTGCGTCATCCATGATTTTTTGTTGGCTTTGTAGATGCATGGTAAGGACTTAAAATTTTTGAAACAACGGGGTTTTTCAGATTTGCCGATTATGAGTAATTTTCGTTTTTCTGTTCCTGATTTGTTGCAGCAAAGTAGGGCTGTAATCCTTTGTTTGGAAAGCTTTCCTCCAATACACTTGTCTCCTTTTAACGCTAAAGTCTTCCTTGGTTCTAACTGAAAAAATATTCCGGCTTCATCGGCATTAAAAACATCGTTAGGACTATACGTCTTGATTAATTTTAGTACTTCACCTTTACGCCATTCGTTTACAGATTCAACTGGGACGTCTTTTGCTTCTCCTGAAATGCATTTTGCCACTATACCGTATCTTTCTCGGAATCGATTCAACCATCCGACACTGGCTTGAAAATTTTCAACGTTTAGCATTCTTGCAAATTCCAAACCTTTTTCTCTAATTAAAGGGCCACTTAGAGGGATGTTTCTAGAACGAACATCCATAAACCATTTGTAAACAGCACTATCCACATCTTGAAACTGGGCATTTCGAATTCGTTTTCTGCTTGGATCAAAGACTTGAACTTGAAGTTTTTTCAAAATGCTTTCTTTATCTTTTAGAAAAGTGGATAAAGCAGACGGCGAAATTCCATATTTGCTAGCAACATCAGATTTTTTCATTCCTTTCTCAACTTCAGAAATTATGGTTTTTTTTTCTTCCAAACTAAACTGTTTTCGCTTAACAGCCGCCATTTTATGACCTACTGGTAAGATGAAAATTTTCAAACTGATTTCGAGCTTTGGGAATTCCTTTGCGAAAGTTATTCAGGTAGGGAGGAGAGGGAAGGGGGAATGTGCAATACTCATTTCACGTTTTGTGAAGTTTGCTTACATTGGTTACAGCTTACTTGGACTTCCAAGAAAAAGGGGTGGAGAAAAGGGGAGAGCGAACAAAGGAAACATTCCTTCTGCAGTGAAATGCCTATGCACACCTGTTTTACAACAAAGCTCGGAGAAAAGCGATTGCTTTAGAGATAAGCTTGATTGTCCCTAAGACTAGGCATCGAAAACAAAAATTGTCAAGCGATAAAAATGTACAACTGAAAGTATTTGCCGTGTCATATTATTTCGTTCTAACGAGATTATAAAAAATTGAATATTTCGTTATACTGAGATTATGTTAACATTATTTGAATACATTTCAAAACGGGACTCGCTTGCATTTCGTTATAACGGGATTTTTCGTTGTAATGGAATTCGTTGTAACGAGATTTTACTGTATTTCAATTTGATATTGAATATGAGGATTTCCATAATAATTTTTTGCTTTTGTCGAGTAATATGCACTATTAATATTCCTTTTCAGTGAAAGAAAGCAGCGAATAGACGGGCAAAGCTCTGCATGTGTTAATAAGTAAAGTGAGTCGGAGGGGAGGTGAAGCCTCCCTTGGGGGTTGGTGAGCGGAGCGAGCAGGGGGCAGAGCCCCCTGGTGTCCTTAAATAAAGATAATTTTTACTTTCTCTTACCCATAAGGTAGAGAAAGTATTGTTTTTGGGTCAAATTTTAGAACGCGAGATTTTGTTATATTTACATATTTTGAGGTCCCCTGAATACGAAAATCATGTTTTTAGCAAATGGTCTGTGTGTGTGTGTGATTGTCTGTGTGTGTGTCTGTGGGTGTGTGTGTCTGTGTGTCTGTCTGTTATCAGCATATCTCAAAAATAAATTATGGCAGAAAGTTCAAACTTGGTATTCTAAATGTGTATCATATAGAGATGCTACAGTAAGCTTTTCGTTAAGATCGAACAAATGGTTCGTGTACAGTGACAATCAAGAGAATTCTAATACATTATGTCTATGGGGGAAATTGCAGGAAAGTAGAGTTTAACGTCTATAGACTGCACTAAACCAAATGAAACGAATATATATTTTTTGTAATAGAGATAATTAACTGGGAAAAAAATTTTGTGTATGTAGGAGCCTCACCTCCCCCCCTGTGGGGGAAGTCCCCCCTCGAGGGGAGTAAATTTTCATGATGGGTATCTTTCAAAAGAGCTCGCCAATACCTTTAAAACGAATGGTTGAACCATCGATCTGTGATAATTTAAAACAAAGTTATCGATTTTTTTTACTTTTAAGGAAAAAAAAACTTAGAAAAAAAAATCGTTTTTTTATTTTTTTATTTTTTATTTTTTTCTCCCTTCTTTTTAATGATGAGAATAAAATGGACTTTTTTTGGATATTTGGTGTTATACCACTTCTCTAATATGGAAATCGTCTGCATTATCATAAGAGATAATTTTTTTAAATAATAATTTTAATAAATTATTTTTTAAAAACAGAATTATTTTTTAATAACCGAATTAAATTCTATGTAAATGTAGGTGCATTAATGAAACGGGGGGTTGAGGGGGGCGGTAGCCCCCCTCACACAGAACTAATTATCATATAAAACTCTTCAGAAGCCTAATATGAATTGTTTAACACATGTTTACATAACAGTACTCGTTATCTTACCTTTTAATCTGCAACCTGTATTTATAGTGTTAAATTTCAGGGTAAGAGAAAGTCGTGTGAGTGACACACCAGATTATTAGATTAATTTTTTTGAAAATGCATTACACCATATGAGCCTTGTTTCATCATGTATCACTCATACATATAAGCGATACATGGATTTATTTACTATAATACGAATATACGTATGAACATACAAACTAAACTAAATTCCTAATTTTCACTTTTTAAGTATTGCAAATAAAACTATATCCCGTAAAGTGGAAAAATGTTTCATTCAACTTTATTCAAGTGGTGTTCTCCAATAATGATGCTTTTATAGCAAATTGAAAGCAATGGTCTATACAGGTTAAAAATTAATAAATAACCAAAAAAATTGTTCAAACGTGGTAGTATATCAACAAACTGAATTCTCTGATCCTAAATGAAAATACATTGACTCAAAGATCCATTACACTGAAACTCGGAATGTTCTGTGGCACAGCAACTAGAATTATTCACAAAAAATTGAAGTAAAAAAAAAAAAAAATTAAGTGTTCATCTGATTTTTGCAAAATATGTCATAAAAAATCTGGTGTGAAACAGCCACACGACTTCCATTACCCACTATTACACGTATTATATACATTTTTTGGAGGTAATGTGATCAGAAGATATAAAAGTGACTTAAAGAAGTAGAAACCTAACATTTTTCCGGTAAGAGAAACTTTATACACATGTAAAGACATATAAAACGAAATTTACATACAGCGAGGTAAAAAATAAGACAAAAAAAAAGTGGTAGAGTTATTTTTTGAAATACCAATTTCCGAGATCTAAATAAAATTCTGATCGACCTAAACAGGATGGCTGTTAATTTTACTCTAATAACTACGTGATGCACAAGAAAGAAATGGACTTATATAACAATTTTCAAGAAAATCGTTATAGCCATTTTTGAGATACCAACTTTTACCAAAACTCAATTATTGACCGGAAAACAATAATTACACGCAAAAGGATATTTAAAAGTGAGTTAATATAGCAAGCTTGGAAAAAAAAACTGTATAGCTGTTTTTAAAAGAACGCCCTTGTGAGACCTGAAATTGAGCTACTTATACAAGACGCCTATATATTTTCCTGAACTTACCAACTATGTATATCATTCGAGAGGACATCTAATAGAGTGTTTATATAGCAAATTTGAAGAAAATCGTTAGAGCTGTTTTTGAGATACGGACTTACGGTCCTACTTCCGGTTTTTCCATTTTCACCAAAATTTGGAAAATTCATCTGTACACCAGACTTGTTTCAATTCTTGAGTTTCGTAGTTCTATCTTTATTAGTCTCCGAGATATAATAGCCAGAAGATTCCCCCCACACGTGGACACACACACGCGCACACTCACACGCACACTGAACAATTACCAAAAACAACTTTTTTGGACTCAGGGGACCTTAAAACGTGTATATCAGGTGAAATCTCGGTGTCGAATTTTCAGACCGAATACAATACTTCCATTACCTACGGTAGTAGGGTAATGGAAGTAAAAAAGAATAAAAAGAATAAAACTATATAACAACGCCTAGCCCCCGATGCTAAAAGCTAGATGGAAGAAAGACTCTCTATCTCAGCTTTCACCGCGCATGCTCACTGATTTGACTTCTTTTCACTTGGCATGCCTCTGGCAACAGTTTCAACGAAACGCGCAGTAACCCTGACGGGAGCTTTTCCTCCGACTTTTGCTTGCTTTGCTTTTTGCAAGCAGCACCATTTTTAAATTCCACTGAAGTTCGAAGTGCTTTTTACTTCCATTACCCGACTACCGTAGGTAATGGAAGTATTGTGTTCGGTTCAAAAAGTCGAAATCGAGATTTCACCTGATTTACATGTTTTAAGGTGTCCTAAGTCCAAAAAAGTGGTTTTGGGCAATTGGTCAGTGTGTGCGTAATCTTCTGAATATCATTATCTCAGAAACTAATAAATATACAGCTGCGAAACTTCAGAGTTAAGACAGAACTGGTGTACAGGTGAATTTTCCAAATTTTGGTGAAAATCGGAAAACCGGAAGTGGTGCCGTAAGTCCGTATCTCAAAAACGTCGCTAACGATTTTCTTCAAAGTTGCTATATAAACACTCCATAAACACTCTATGTCCTTTCGAATGATATAGCTGGTTAGTTCAGTTAAATTGATAGGCGTCCTGAATACATAGCTCAATTTAAGGTACTGAAAGTGGATTCCTTTCAAAACGGCTGTATGAATTTTTTTCAAACTTGCAATATTAACCCTCTTTTAAATATTCTTTTGTGTGTAGTTGTTGTTTTCCAGTCAACAACTGAATATGACAAGTTTTGGTAAAAATCGGTGTCTCAAAAATAGATATCCTTTCTCATGCGTAAAACCATGTTTCCTGTAATAACTAGAGCCCCTTAAATAAATAATAGGCCGGCGCATCACCGCCATTTTTTTGCCTCGTAAGAGGACAGCATTTCCGCTTGGCGATTTTATCGCTTCACTGGTGGTTTTAAGAAATTTTCATCTAAAAATAAAATCGACCAAAAATGATAAGCAACACAAGTAATCTGTTTCTGTTTCTTAAATAATTCATAACATTTGAAAGGGGGGGGGGGGGAAAGAGCGTACCAATTAAAATTGGAAAGTTTTTTCAACGACCTAATACTATCAGGACACGGAAACAAGACAACTTTGGCGAACCAAAAAAACGTCGCCAAGACTCTACAAACACACAGTAAAAAAGCGTTTCTTAAAATAATTTATGGTTATTAAAATACATATTTAGATTTAAATAATACTTTTTTTTAAATTTTTTACTTTATAAATGTCAGAAATGCAAAGAAAAGTATAAGTGAATAACAATAAAACTTACTATGCAAAGCTGTGTATTAGGTCCCGGGATCCAATAATCTGGACGACAATTCGCAGCCCATTTTCTCCTTCTTGCATTATCCGAAGGAAACCTAAACATTTTGTATCCTTTTCTGGAGTGTTTACAGCAGTTTATTGCTGAACAACCTCCCATATTGCAGTTTATTTCACTAAAATTACGAGCAAGACGGTAGAAACAATGGTTGCCGTTTGTTTATCACGCTGGGTACATGCGGCAACCCTAAGGCAAAAAAATGTCGGATGCGCCAGCTCGTATATATAGGAGCCTTAGTAATAACCACGTAAACGTAGTTATTACAGGAAAATTAATAGTCATCCTGATCAGATAGATCAGTTTTAGATCTCGGAAATTGGTGTATCAAATAATTAAAAAAAAAAAAGAAAGAAAAAAACCTCTACTTTTTTTTTTCCTTGCTATGTAAATTCTATTTTATGTCTTTACGTTTTCATGTGTTTACCGCAAACGCGTATTAACTTTCTCACACTGGAAAATTTTTAGTTGTTCATTTCATTAGGTCAATTATGTGTCTTCTGATCACATTATCTCCAAAAAGTGCATATAATACGTGTAATAGTGGGTAATGGAAGTCGTGTGGTTGTTTCACACCAGATTTTTTTTTCAAAGTTTTTACTCGTTAAAATTTATTAGGAACTTATACTTTGTAAAATGTATAACATTAGTAACCACTAATAAATAAATCTGAATTTGCTAAGAATTTCATGACTAATTTAACAATTAGCAATAATGGTTGTAAAAATTATTATGCAGTACCATTACATTTGTATATTTATTAACATAATTCTTTTCAAATCATTATAGTATTATGTATTTTAGAATATTTTTTGCTTATTTAGATATATAATCCTTTCGGAGAAAATAAATCAATATCATTTTGAAATACTTTTCATTAAATTTAACATCCATTAAGATCGTTACGTAAATCAGATTGATGTTTTGCTACAATACGATAATTGGACGGACGTAGTAATTTGTAAACAAACATGCTCTTTCCTAATTAATAAAACTCGCCAAAAGAGCAATTAATGGCCAAACAAATTGACGTTAAGAAAGTTTTCTACACATGCACGACGGGAGCTTTTCCTTTATCTAGGAGGCAGTGCCACCGACAAATAGAAATTTATAATAATCGATAATGAATGAGTTTATTTAATCAAGTGTGTGTAGTGAAAATAAAAAACAACAATATTTAATTCTCAAATTGATAAAATCGACTGAATGAAATGGCTTTTTCAATTAACGTAAAAATTTTCAAAAGGGATTCATGATAGACGCAGAATTTTATTTAATCGGTAAATTAAGAATGAAAAATTCTTCAGTAACACTAAAAATGGTTCATTTTATTATAAACAAAATAATTTAGAACCACGTTTTGAAATAGAAATTCTCCCTTCACATGGAAATGACAACCTCGACTCACACGTCTAAATCAATTAATACTTATCTGACAAATGGATTCATAATATAGATGGATCTTTTTGTCACAAATATGTATGGAAAAGGTAAAAAATCTTAACACGTTGAGCGCCACGCAAATTCTTAAAATCCATTAAAATTCCATAATGATTCCTCCTGTAATAAATAAAAATTAAGCAAATTTTTAATAAATTTTCAATCATTAAATGTGATATTTTTAGTTTTATATCCTATTTTATATCCGCCACCGATGGTTGACGCGGCTTTATATCATATTCACACTGTCAGCCAACGATGGCTGACAGGGCGCTCTACGTTTATAATTTTTTATTGGTACTGCATTTACTTTCGGGGTAAAACTTTCACTGAAATGTTTGAAGTATAACATGTTCTGCACAGATATACGACAAAATGTCTAGAATCTAGAATGACTGGCATGGCACTCAACAAGTTAATTAAAAATACAAGAACATAAGGGTGGGAATCGATTAAGAGTTTTAACTGGGTTAATCGTAGTTTATTAATCGATTAATAGGTCGATTAATCGGATTTTTAATCGGTTTTCAATTTTATATATATAATTTTATTTTAATGATGAATAAAACTCTCATATTGTGTACAGTCGGTAACAAAAGTGTCCGAATACTAGCAAAAATTCCTATATAAAAAAAGTAGAGTTAATACTGTTTTGTTAAATAAATTCTTGTTGAATCATGTTCTTAGTCAGTCTAAGAACATGATTCGACAAGGATTTGTTTAACAAGTAAGTTCTTCTTTATCATTTCGGACAAGAACACAGAACGTTATTTTCTGTTTCTACTTCGATAGTTACTATCAGCAATTCTGATCAGACAAAAAACGTTTGAAGATACTGTGAAACTCTGTTGAAATTTTCCCCATCAGAAGGATAGTGGAAATCTCAATCCTTTCTTTTCTTTTCTTTTTTATTTTTAGCATTTCTATTTTTTGAATGCTTATCTTGTTCCTGAGAATACTGTTGCCCTAGCCAACACTTTCTGTAGAAGGCTACAGACAGGTGGTATTGCTCCAGCATGCATAAGAAGCGACATTTTGTTTAATAACTATCATCCCCCTTTTCTCTATCAACAAAAGTGCAACATCTTCTTTTGTGAGGTTTTATTTTTATTTATTTATTTATTTATTTATTTATTTATTTATTTTGCTTTTTCATTATTTGATGGATGTTTCTTAGAATGTTTGTAAGGAAAATATGTGAAAAAACATTTTATAGGCAGAACAGCATTTTTACTTTATTTCATAGTTTGAAAATTTTAATCGGATTTTGAAAATTTTTAATCGAATTAATCGAACCGATTAACTCGATTAAAAAAATTGATCGGGACTAAGCATTGATCGATTAACCGAACCAATTAATCGATTAATCGGCACAGCCCTACAAGAACATATTCCTTCCCTTTACCAAGTTAAAAATTATATTTTTAACTATTTATGTCTTTCTGCTATCTCTTTTTTTAACACGCTTTTATTAGCTTCACCTGTATGTATGTTTGTATGTATGTTTGTAACCGCTCTGGGAGCAAACAAAAAATCTATATTGTAAAAGAAGACTTTCCCTACGTGAACGCTGTGGCTGTGAGGTAAGCTCCGGGCTACTACGAACCTTGGTCTAACGTTCGAGCCCAGTCAGGGGATATTTTTTTAAATGGTTTTTGTTTAATTCTAAATTATTTATTTATTAAAGATTTAAAGGTATGTAAATATTATGGTGTATCACTCACTTGATTTTCTCTTACCCTGCATTTTAATACTATAAAGATAGATATTTTGTGCTTTTTGGTTCACATTTCAATAAAAGCGTGTTCTTTAATTTTTTAAAAGTATAATTTTATATAAACATTATTTTCTTCTGTTTATAATAAATGTATAAATTACGTTCTTCGTACATATAAAATTTTGAAATATATAACATTTTGATATAACAATCTTTAAAAATGTATTACAGCATACATGAATATGCAGTAAATAAGTAGAGTATAAACAACAAAATTTAAACAATAAGTAATGGACATAAACTAAAAAATAAATAAATTGTTAATTTTTTACCGTGGACTTAAATTTAGCACACCAGTACAAAGAAATTTTTTAATTAATCCATTGCCAATTCAAACGACTATGTTTACATAAAATTGTGTCGTTCATGAAAAGGGTAATGTATAATATATATATATATATATATATATATGTTTGAATGAATGTCCATTCAATAAGTTCCCACAGTGGACACGTGCCTCCCTCCTCAATATAAACATTTCGATTTATCCCATTAAGTGTAATTGCACAATATATCAACTTCGCCAGTGAAGGCACCATTGCATATGTCCGACGTTATTGAACCGTTTCTGGCAGGATCAGGTATTGAGCTCGATAAGAGAAGAGCTTTTAATGTCGATAGCTATTTACTTATATAAGGATTAGGTTAAAAGCATCAGTAGTGAACCCTATACCAGTATTGGGCACTCTAAATTTAAATCATGAAAGAAAGTTTTCTAATTCTTGCATACATTCGAGTCACGTCCAAGGTTAGTGTTAAAATCATCTACTTTTAATTTAATAATGTCTAAAACTACAAAAATTTCCTGTCATCAGTTTTAGAATAAGACTAGTTTAACTAAAAAAATTTGCACTGCGTCTCATTTTGCCCTTTTTTTCTTCTTTTTCTGATTTTATATAAATTAGTCAACTTTTGTTTGTTTTGTTTCTGCTTATTTTTAACTGAATGTAACCTTTATATTTATATGGCTAAAATAAGTTTGCAAAATTCATTTACTGTGCAAAATTTTTAATTTCGTATTATCATATACATATATATAGGGAAGAGTCGGGAGGGATGGGACATTGGATGGGCTGGGACACTTTATTATTCTTAAAATAAACATTGTTTTTAATTTTTGACACTACCACCAGGGGAAGTAACTACAGCCCCATATTTGCTGCTGTGTCGAAAAAACACTTCAAACATTTCAGTGAAAGTTTTACCCCGAAAGTAAAATCAGTACCAATAAAAAATTAAAACGTTGAGCGTCCTGTCAGCCATCGGTGGCTGACAGTGTCAAATATCATATAAATCCGTGTCAACCATCGGTGGCGGATATAAAATAGTATATAAAACTAAAAAATATTACATTTAATGATTGAAAATTTATTAAAAATTTGCTTAATTTTTATTTATTACAGGAAGAATCATTATGGAATTTTAATGGATTTTAAGAATTTGCGTGGCGCTCAACTTGTTAATGAAAATGGCGGTACCAATTGCATAGAAACTGATGGATTGTCTATGGTTGATCAAAAGGCATGCTATTGCTTTGCTGGCCATCATGATCCGATCTAAGCAATTGTGATTTCTTTCCTATGTATTGATGCTAAAAATAAAGTCTCTGTGCCTCCATTTCTCCAGGACTTATACAGCAATTGATGCAGCGGATAGCTGAAATACTCGAACCATTAACAAAGAATATTTGATTATGAGTGTGGCAGAAACTAGAATACCGCATGGAATATTGCAGTGTTATCGGAGGGTCGCACATAGAGTATCTAGAGATATTTGGATAACTATAGTTTCATTGTGTAAATCTGATTTATCAAAATAAATATATAACAGCGTTCACAGGTATGCTTTCTTTTTGTTCCATTCAATATCAAACACCCTATATTCTACAAAAACTAACATAATTAAAATCACTTTATAACAAAACTAAAAATACATTTCAAGAAATTTCTACGTATATCGTATAATTTATTGAACAATATTTAATAACGTTGAAAAAGCTATCATTAATGCAAATCATACAATATTCTATAATATATATATATATATATATATATAAATGATAGATAACGTAATAAAATTTAATCTTAAAATTTAACAATTAATAGATCTAAAACAGTACCAGCACACAAAAATATAGAACGGAATTTAACTTAGAGGAAAGACTAACACAAAATTGTTGCGATTTAGATTAAGAACCAATAAGAGACAATAATAACTTAAAATACTTACGCCGACATGAATTATAATAAAAAAGGACCATTAAACTTAATGGCAGAAAAAAAAAATAATTAACCACAGAAATAATTGGATAAAAATGCTTAAAATTAGAAGTAAGATACTCTTCAGGGAGCGAGTACTTCATAAAGCTGTGAAAGCTGCATCGATTTCGTAAAACAATATATCTAATCATAGCAATTTATATCCTTTCAAGCCCCGATCGAAGCAGCAAAACCATATAGAACGAGAAATTAAGTGAAATATTAAACTAAAACAAAGATTAAATAAAATTTTCATGGAAACCAGAGAGAAAACTAGAAAGAAGCACTGTAGCCACATGTAAAACAGATAACACAAACTGGAGAATGAATAGGATGATGCCAACAAAAAATGAAATTAAAAATAAAAGCTTTGCAAAAATCGATTAATCGAATGAACTTCAGAGCATTTTCATTAACGATAAAATACACTATATATATATATATATATGAATAATGTATGTAAATTGGGTTATGTTTTGAGAAATGTAAAAATATTAAATTAGGCTTTAAACACTTTCTAAATTTCTTAAAGAATGTTAAAAATCCTAACTGGAAAAATCTCAAATTGTTAATGGAATAAATGAAAGTTCCCTTTCCAAAGGGAAATTAAAATCTGATTCACCTCTCGGATATATACTCAAACCCACCCATTCTGTTTTATTTCCCGGCTACCTCCATTACATCCGCTTATCACTGTAGGTAGCTCCGGTACTTATGACATGATTTGTTCTACCTGATCCATTTATGTGACCCCTTGAATAAATTGAGTTGCAGATGTGATACCCCAAAGCGTCGCCTGCAACTCCGTTGCAAAGTGGTGAATTGGCTCTGGGGAATTATCCTACTTGAATTACAAATAGGTAAGGGATAAAGGTAGATTTAGGCAGCTACTCTGAATTGAATATACTACTTATTTAATAGGGAAAGGGAAATCAGTTGATGTTCAGGTTAGCTTTTGGATTATTACAGAATAAATTTATTGTCAATAAGATTTAGACAAGTGTCAATTAATGATAAAAATAAATATCTGATAAATAAAAGCACTTGTCTATTTTTATTTATTTATTTATTTTTATTAAAATAACAATATAAAAAAGTTGGTAGAAGTAGGTAAATTCAAATGATGCGTATTGTTCCATTAAATTAAATAATTATAAGATTAAAAAAAAAAAACTTTTTATATACCATGTTTTAAATTTTCTAATGAATCATAGAGCTTTTATCAATGTGCATAAAATTTTTTAAATGATATGACGTCAATTTTTGGGAGATTCATCATTTAACTTTTTATAATTTTTTAACGCTCACCTTTAATTAAATGTATTTATTTTTATGTCAAAAGAAAATGAACTCGTAATTTTTTTTGGCAACAATTAAATTATAGCTAATATTTTAATGGCTATTTTATTGCTATTAAGAGCTTATTATTTCCATATTTTAATTAATTAAAAGAAAACTATTCCAAAATTCAAAAATTTGACTTCGAAGTATTGTGTTGTTACGGGGTTCTGAGCTACTGTGAAAGTTTCAAATGTCTAGCTAGTAGGGAAGTTAGTTAAAAACAGATTGCAAGATTTGTACCGGACAAACAAACAAACAAACAAACAAGAATCGAAGTTAATAAAAACATGGTAAAATACAGCAATTGATATTTATTCTATAATCTACATAATCATTTTATCCATTGAGAGATTCTGTAATTTTTAAATGCGTGATTCAGTAGCCATTTTTTTTAATTAAAATATAATAATAATATAAATATATTATTATTATTATTATTATTATTACTAGCAGGCTTTGTCCGCTTCGCTGAGCACTATACTTAAATGAGTTGTCAAAATTCCATATCATTATTAATAACCTAAGTTAAAGTTTCCTCTGTATTCCGTAGAGGTATTTCCCGCTCGTAAAGTGAGGATTCCGGGTCCACACTGCCTTCGGCATCAACTTATCCGCTTGTTACTTCCCCTTCCACAGCGGCTAAGTTAGAAGTTGTGCGAAATCTCACCAAAGTATATAATGCGTACACCTAATGAACATCCACACACCAAAATTCATCATTCTAAGATATTGTAAGGCGAATTCTAACAGGATAACGTGTTTTTACGCGTTTTTATTGCTTCATCCGACCCCAAGGGGGTAAGTGGGTGAATTTCGTAAAATCTCATTACAATAAGTGTCAGATACATATAAACAATTTGCGCAGCAAATATCGTGACCGCAGATACCATAGCTTTCCCAAGACAAATTTAGCGCTAAAGAGGGGGAGGGGGGGGAAGGAGTGTCTTAAATTTGCAACTCCCCCCCCCCCCCCACCTCAAAAAATAAAGTACTAAAAAATCCGGAATTTTTTTAATTTCCCCCTCGAAAAACGATTTCCTCCCTTCCTTTAAGAATGAAGAATTCTAAAATCGCACATAATGTTTTATTTATACTCAAGTCTACTCTCATCATGTGCAATTTCTTCACCGTGATGTAATTTGGGGCCGAGTTATGCTTACAAACGTTTTTTTTGCTTCCTGTCCCGTTGAGGGGGACGGGGGATTTCGATAAATGCCGTTTCTTTAGGTACCGGTTGCATATGAAAAATCCAAGCACCAAACTTCGTGACCGCAGCTCTCATAAATTTTCTAGGACAAATTTAGCGCTAAAAAAGGTGTTTCGAATTTGCCCTTTTGTAACACATACCCCCCTTCCCCCTCAAAGAAAAAAAATGGCAGATCACAAAAAATCAAAAATGTGTTTTAGGAAATATCCTAAGAAAGTCGCATAGCTTTTTTCCATAAATCTTTATTCCACTTTTGGTAGAGTTCGACTCAAATCAGGAATTTTCAAAATTTCCCGCCAAAAATCGATTTTCTCCCTTCCTTCTTTTAAAAATCGAAAATTCGTAAATCGCAGATAATGTTTTATTTGTACTCATGTCTAGTCTCCCCTGAAATTTCCTTATTGTGAAGTAATTAGGAGCCGAGTTATGCTTACAAACGTGTTTTTGTTTTTTTTCTCCCGCAGGGGGGAATGGGAGGGGGAATTTCGGAAAAGTTGATAGATATAATTTTAAGTTGAGTAAAGACCTAAGTTTCAGCCAAGCGCTGTTGAATTCCGTCCAACCGTTCTCAAGCGATGCCCGGACAAACGTGTTTTTGTCTTTTGTCCCCAGGGGGGGGGGAACGAAGGGGGGAATTTCTGAAAAGTTGATAGATATAATTTTAAGTTGGGTAAAGATCTAAGTTTCTGCCAAGCGCTGTTGAATTCAATCCAGCCGCTCTCAAGTGATGTCTGGACAATCGTGTTTTTGTCTTTTGCCGCCCAGGGCAGAACGGAGGGAATTTCTGAAAAATCGATTGATATAATTTTAAGTTGGATAAAGATCTAAGTTTCTGCCAAGCGCTGTTGAATTCAGTCCAGCGTTCTCAAGTGATGCCATGACAAACGTGTTTCTGTCTTTTGCCCCCCAGGGGGAACATGGGGGAATTTCTGAAAAGTTGATAGATATAATTTTAAGTTGGGTAAAGACCTAAATTCCTGCCAAGCGCCGTTGAATTTCGTCCAGCCGTTCTCAAGTAATACCCGGACAAACGTGTTTTTAGTCTTTTCCCCCCCAGGGGGGAACGGGGGAGGGGGAATTTCTGAAAAATTGATAGATATAATTTTAAGTTGGGTGAAGACCTAAATTCCTGCCAAGTTCTGTTGAATTTCGTCCAGCCGTTCTCGCGTGATGCCCGGACAAAAAAAGCGACATACAGACACGATGACACACACACAGGCAAAATTTTCTGAAGTCATTTTCGGCTTTCATGGTGTGTGAAACGTGAAGATATCGCAAAATTTTTCGATTCCGACAAATTTACAGACAAAACTCTGATTTTATTAATATAGATTATGCACAGTTATATATAGCTGTATAAGTATATTAATTCAAATGGATCACATACACCCTTTTTAATTTTAAGGGAGATAAACTGTCAGTTTGATACTTTGTATTCTGATCAAACTAAATGTGCAGGTAAACTGTACAACTAATTTTTCTATAGCGCATGTATCGATTTGTTCTGAAGATATTTTAGAGAGAAGAGTAATTATTTAGTAATTATATTTGAATATTAAAATTAATAATTGTATCGAAATCAATGAGTAATGCATGTTTTCTTTACTACTCAACATTGCTAATAAATACATTATCAAGAATCTTTATTTCAAAATATCTATAATGAAGTAAATGTATTCTAAAGCATTGCCTGCAGCTTCTGAAAAACATGCTCTATAGTCCTAGACTAACGGTTTAAATTTCGATAAAGACAACGCTTTGCATGCAAAAGAACCATTATTCTTTAATAGCTGCTCGGTGTTATGACGTCATTGGTATTTCCGATAGATTTTTAATGTTATTTCTCAAAACGTCGAAAGTACAAAAACTAATAAATCTAAAAAAGAACTAGCAAAACTCCTCGGTTAACAAAAAGTATAGTGGTACATACATGTTAACTGTTCGGAATTTATGTAAAAGCAAGTTTTATATATTTAAAAACTATAAAAAATAAAAATAGATTCTATCAATCCAAAAACAATCTAGGGCAGTGAAGGGATCTCCTGAATCCCAGACATACTTAATTAAAAATAAATAAATAAATAAATAAATAACTCCAAAAAGGAAAGAATGTGGTAGAATAACTCAAATAGATTATTTTTAATATTTTTGAGCTTTTAGTAAATTGTTTACATACTTTTTTGTTTACTTTAGGTAATTATCTTCAACGGGCACATTTTTGCTTCCAAATTATACATAATTACTTTGTTACTTATATGAATACACAAGAAAAATAAAATATTTCACGAAAATTTGCGTACAAGTATATAGAATTTATTTAGATATTTCGATTATTCTATATGAATTTATTTAGACATTTCTGTGCTAATTGTAAGAAAAAAAAAAATCGACACCTATTAGAAGACTATAAAGAAATGTATATTGGAATAATACACAGCATATTAAATTTTATTGCCATCGTCTACCTCTTTATGTACATGTTTCCAAAGTTATCAATATATTAACATTTATACATCATATTTAAAAAAAAAAAAAAAAAAAAAAAAAAAAAAAATTACACACACATATGAACTATACATCACATAAAGAACTGGGTAAAGGTTTTTTTTTTTTTTATGATAATAATATTGATAGTACTACTAATATATAACTATATCAGGTACTACTAATATACTAATACAAATGATGAAAATATATAACATGAATACTTCACCAGCGGCTTTGATTAAATATTTTATACAAATAGGTGTAATTTCTGTTACACTGTAAGCCTATTGCTAAAAATTTACAGCGTACATAAAGCCCAATTAATAACAACAATTAATAACACGGCGTAATAACACGGCGTATAATCAAACAAACTTGACATGTAAGAAGGCCATTATGAGGCATTATGCTGATTCAAGTTATATGTTTTTAGGCCAATAGATGGATTTGCTATACTGGAAATTTCCTCGATAACGGGAAGGCTGTACCTCAACCTGTATGGCATAAAACTGTACGAAACTTAATATGTGAGATGACTATTAGAAAAACGCATTTTTTAAGATGTTATTTACAGTCAATAAAACTGTCTTTATTTGGATATTTAGTGTTAGTTTTCTCTAAGATGAAAATCATTCGCATTCATCATGTTAGATAATTTTAATAAATAATAGTTTTAATAAATTATTTGCTCTTTATATAGGAAAATATAGAAGAAAGTCTTGTGGTGTCCACAACATACTAGTTTTATTTTATTTTTATTTTATTTTTTAATCTATAATTCATTTTTTATTTTTATTTTTTATAATAAACAAATATTTTTGCTGAAATATTAAATGCAACTTTTTAATTTGGTTCCTTACTTTACATTATTTGCATTGAGAAAAAAAAAAAAAAAAAAAAAAAAAAAGATAGAAAATAAACAATAAAATAGTGAGAGAGAGAGAGAATGAACAATCTCTATATCAAATCAAATTCGGAATTGGAAAAAAAAAAAAAGGCGTAAGGAATTTCGTTCCTGACGGGGTCCTCCGACCGCACATACTTTTTTTTCTACTTAGCAGGGATTATGAGTTCACAATTAAAAATTTTTGTAAATTCGGTTGAAAATTGGAGAATTTAAAGAAAAATAGTATTTAATTAAATTCACGTCGAGCCTCGCATTGACACTTCCTAATTTGCAAGCTAGTTTTCTTCCAACTGAAAATAGTAGATTTTATAGAAAAATATATTTAATTAAATTCAGGGTGGGAGATTTTTATAAAGCTAGTTTACACTTGTTAATTCAAACTTTTCTCCTTTACAAGCATTTCTAAACTCTTACATTCTGTAATAGACTATTTCTTATTATGCAAAATTAAAAGTAATCTACCGCAAATGGTGACGATGGTTTTTTTCCTCTTTAAAGAAAAAGATCTCGTGATTTAAAATATTAAAAATATAATAAAAATTGCATTAGAAATTTGTACCATCGTAATACAAAATTACCAGATGTGTCGCGCTTTATCATTTCACCATATGTTTAATTTTTCAGTGCGTAACTATATAGTAGACATAAAAACAAAGAAAAAATATTAATTTACATAAATAAACTATTTGTGATAGCGGAACAAGAAATTTCATGTTGATTTGCTTCAAACAACCAAACTATCTTTCCTATAATTCATTATATGTCATGGAATGAAAAAATTCACCCACCCCCTTCCTTTTACAGAGGGGTGTCTCGGATGCAGATGCTATGTCAGCCATACTGACTTAATGCTTATTTTTATTCACTAGCTTTCTGTAGAATATAAAACAATTCATTAAATCCCTGGAGTATATGAAAGCAGCTGTTGCCAAATTGTGGGGAGGGAACTCTCGCGGGAAAAATTACGTTAAACGCAGACGATTTTCCAGGTTATGTGTCCGCGAGCTTATGGTTGACGCTAAAGCATTTGTGATAGCTGCCTTTCCGTAAAAAGTAATTACGCAATTGGGTGAATTTCGCTGATTGCAACGCACGCAATATTAGAAACTAATATTTGTTTTATTCCGATGATCTTATATTGACTTTTTGACGCATATTTCACTTTTATTTGATTATCATTATGAAAACAACACATAAGTGAATTAAATAAACTTTTTTTTTTTTCCTTATTCCCATTAATTGCAGTGAAAACCTTTCTAAAAGTCTACTTCTGTTAAGAAGAAAAAATCACTTTTTTTTAGAGGGACTATCTTTTCTCGGTCCCAAATTTTTCCAATGGGATTTGGTATTAATTTATAAGCATTGAAAACCTATAAATAATAAAGGGTCAAACTTTGGGAGAGCAGATAGTTTTATATTTTAAACTGACCACTGCCCGTCATAGAACTGATGTCAATGCCCATATGCGTAATAATAATATGTATGTAGAAAAAAGAAGACATAATGTTTCTGAAGTACTTAGAATCAACCTAGAAAAACGTAATTATATGTCATACTATTTTTAACGTGCACAAACATCAAACCGTCTCAATTATATATATTAAAAGCAAAAACTGTTTTATTTAAGAGACAAAAATTTAAGTTAAAATACATTTAAAAAACAAAAAATACATATAAAAACAATTAAAATCTAGACGTTTCGAAACCCGTCCGGGTTTCGAAACGTCTAGATTTTAATTGTTTTTATAGGTATTTTTTGTTTTTTAAATGTATTTTAACTTAAATTTTTGTCTCTCAAATAAAACAATTTTTGCTTTTAATGTCATACTATTATTTATTTGATATAAATTTTAATGCAATGGCTTCTAAATAAGTAAGAATGACTCTAAATCCAAAAATAAAAATTTTAAACTCAGCTGGTATTCAAAATAAAAAACTAAAATTAGTACCTCCGGCCAGAAAATGGAAATGTATATTAATAGACTTTTTTTTTGTGTGTGTGTGTGATGGTGGGGGGTAAAAAGTTTTCAAAAGTCAAGCAAATTAATCTTTAAAAACAAGCAAATTAGTATTGATAAATATTAGAAAGATATATAGACGAATAATGTAAATTAAAACAATTTGACTTTAGAATTTGCTGCCTGGATTAATTTTTTTTCTGAACGACCTCAGTTAAAAGGCTACCTCTCTAAAGGGTTAATTGTTTATGAAACGGTTAATGACCTTCTTAAGTAGGTTTACTAAATTTTATTCATAATTCTATTACTGATTTATAATTAATCTTTTTTTTTTTTTTTTTTTTTTTTTTTTAATGAACCAATATGCAATGTGGACGTTCATTCTATCAATCGAATGATCATTTATTTTCTTTGCTTGAAACGTTTAATGCCTGAATACGCAATGTAACGAATTTTATGAACGAATGAATATGATGTAAAAGTACATATAAGTATTACCACTAGAAACCTTCCTTCTGAATTTTAACTAAAAATATTATCAAAATTAATATTAACACATAAGCGCAAAACAGACGAAAATAAGTCAAGACTATTTCGTAGGATCCTAAAAAAGGACTAATATTACTTTTCGACGAAAGTAATTAATTAATCATTATTATTTAGATGGCTTCACACATTTACTTGTACCATTTGCCGAATTCCATACCATTGAATTATATGACCTATACTTTTGTCGATTTGGTACATCACTTCCATCATCTGTTATGACCTGGATACTGGTTGTAACTCTAAGTCATATCCACAGCAATTCCGAATAATCGCTTAAATTCTAAAGATTATCAAATTGGTCTGAAATTATATTTAATTGTCATAGACTATCCTTTAACCATGAAAAACAATTTACTTCTGAATTTTTTTAATTGCAAGCAACGGACTTTAAATTTAGATTTAAATTGCTGGTCTTAAATGTTATTTTTAGTATTTGTTCCTAATTCAGCAATAACGATCAAATTTAAAAGAAAGTTTTTTTTTTTTTTTTTCTGGAAAAAGTTTTCACACTTATTCGAAAGATAAGTAAAATAATTTATGCTTTCATTTTAAATTTGTATAAATGTGCTGTTAATTAATAATCTACATAATATTTCTCTAACATGGATCAGTTATAATTAATTTTTGTCGAAACGATACGATAGTGATGCAAAATTAATAAAATTCGCGAGGATAAAAAAAAAAAATTGAACAATATTTATGCACGCGGACTCAGTTCAGTGAACTAATAAGAAAAAATCTCGACATTTGTCTGATAATATTTTATGGAAAAATGTATTTTTAAAAGTTGTTCCTTCAGAATCTTTTTAAGCGTCATTTTAAACCTAATAATACTTTAAAGATATATGCAGAATACGAATTATTATCATAAATTTACTGAAAAACATAATCATAAAAAATATAATTAAAAGAGGAATTAGTTTTTTTAAACAAAAAATTATACCAAAATAAATAAATTGTCATCACCAACATGGCGAAATTTTTTTTAAAAGGCATCATGGAAGTCCTATATTAAAACTGTACTGCATGCAGAAGTATGAAAACTGGGTCTTCAACAATGAATTTTATTTTGAAACCGTTCTTTGAATGATTTTGGTTTCATTACTGCACAGTATTGATTTGGTTCTAATAATAATTTGGCTTCTGGTAAATTAAAATTTTAATTAGGTGGTGAAATTAGTATAATATTTATCAGTTTCAAATTTTAAAGGTAAATAAGAAAAGAAATAAAGAGCGAAAATTTCGCACGGGTTTGCTAGTAATTAGTAAATTGTCAGTTTGATACAAAATATATATCCATATTCTACATGGGATTTTATAGTGTGACGTATAAAACAAAAATAATAAAATAATAAAATTGCATTCACGCGATTTTTTGCCTGCAAAATTAAAATTTATTAAAATATGAAGTTGCGATTAAAAATTAAAAAATATGTTTTTTTACTATGCATATAACCCTTTAAAAGGAAAAATCCTAATCTGTTGTATAGCTTCATGAGTAAAAGGTATTTTATAATTCCATGAGTAAAATCCATGAGTTCTGTTTTTTCGTGCTGGGATAAAAAGCTGTTAAAACAAAAATTATTGTATGTGATGAGATTCTTCTTCCATATTGTACCCAGATAATTGTATTTGAGATAAATTTATTATTCATAATTAGCATTTAAAGTAGATAAAATTAATTTTTAAATAATTTTTGTATGGCCTGCTAATTTTTGCATGGCCTGTTAATTTTTGCATAAATGATATCAGAATATATATATTTGTCTCTTCACCTGTTCCCTTTTTCATACAAAATGAGAAACGTTTTTTATGCACGCAGAAAAAGAACGATTAAAAAAGTAAAGTAAAACTTTTTGTATTATCTATGTTAGAATAAAAATCAACTTAGACAAAAATTATTACGAATGTTCGGATTTTCTCACTATACCATAATTAAAAAAATTTTAATTTTAAATTTTCGAATGGACTTATAATTTCTTCATAGAGGGAAGCAGCAGCAAACAAAATTTAATAATCTTTGCCCCTCTCTCTGTTATACTTTCTCTATGGAGTAAAAAAAGAAAGAAAAAAAAGGGGAACATGAAATAGAAAGATGGAAATGCAAAGCTTTTATTTATTTATTTTATTATTTTTTTTTTTTTTTTCTTATTAGAATAAAAATCAGTTATAACAAAATTTATTGAGGGATTTTCCAACCATACCATACCCAAATAATTATATTGTAATGAATTTATCATTTACAATTAGTCTTTAAAGTAATAAAAAAATATTTAATAAACTTCGAATGATCTTACAATTTTACATTGGTAGCAGTAAGCTACAAAATTTATTAATTTCTGTCTGTTTCACTTTCCATATGGAGTAAAAACGCTACTCCATATGGAGTAGAAACAGGCACGCAGAAAGAAATTTAGAAAAGAGAGGTTTTTTTTTTTTTTTTTTTTTTTCTCTCTCTCTCTCTCTCTCTTTGAGCAAAAATCAGCTAGAATGAATATTAGTGCATCTATTCGGAATTTCCTGCCGCATTGTACCTAGATAATTGTTAGTATGGTAAACATACTATTCCCAATTTGCCTGTTAAGTAATTAAAAAAAAAAAAAAAAAAAAAAATCATTTATTAACTTTCGAATAGTTTTATAATTTTTGCATAGATGATAGCAGCAAGAATCAAAATTTATTGAGTTTACCACTCCTCCCCTCTCTCTTCTTCGTTTTCTCCTTCTTCTTCTGGATCACGGTCTTTATAGGAAGAGAAATAATCTGGTGTGTCACTCACACGACTTTCTCTTACCCTGAAATTTAATACGGAATAAGTACGGATTGGAGATTAAAGGTTAAGATAACGAGTACTGTTATGTAAACCTATGTTAAAACAATTCAACTTAGGCTTCGGAACAGCTTTATTTGACAAATAATTCTATTTGAGGGGGGCTACCACCCTCTTGAACCCCCCGTTTCATTATTGTACCTACATTTATAGAGAATTCAAATCTGTTATTAAGTTCAAAAGTTCATTTAAAATAATTTAGACAACTTTCACACGCATCATTCCTTGAAAATTGTCAATCTTGAACTAACTTTTCTAGTAACAAACGTATTCACTTCAAAATACATTATTTGGATCGACTGAAGTTATTTGTTTTTAATTTGCTCTAACAGACACAGGCAAAAACCAAACTATAAAACTTGAATTCAGTATTCAGAAAGCCTCAAAACGTGTAAATATACAAGAAACCAATCAATGAATTTTTAGCTTTAAAAAATACATTATTTACCATATGGCTTTGAGGAATTAATTTCAATTCCCGAACAGAATTCCTGAACATGGTAAAATATTATATGGTGTAGTATATTATAGTAAATCACTTTCACTAACAAATAGAAAAGAATATTATGGCTTAAATATTGGCAGCCCTGTACATCTTCTGAAAGTTATGTACACATCACATGGTGCACATAAATATAATCCTATATTTATGTGCACATGGCACAACCTGAAATACACTTCCATCAATTTTCAAGTATTGTTGCATTATAATCTAGTTCTTTTGTGTAGCTCTGTAAACGAACAGTGAATGATTTCTATACCATATTCTACATGAAACCTGTTTTTACGCATATAAAGAATATATATTCGTTTCATTTGGTTTAGTGCAGTCTATAGATGTTAAACTCTATTTACCTGTAATTTCCCTTATAGACGCAATATATTTGAATTCTCTTGGGTGTCCCTGTACACGAACCATTTGCTTGATCTCAACGTAAAGCTTAGTGTAGCATTCCTATATGATACACATTTTAGAATACCATGTTTGAACTTTCTGCTATAATTTGTTTTTGAGATATACTGATAAAAGGCAGACACATACACACAGACCAACTGGTAAAAACATGATTTTTAGATTCAGTGGACCTCAGAACGTGTAAATATAACAAAAACTCAATTTCTAAAATTTAATTCAAAAACAGTACTTTCTCTACCTTATGGGTAAGAGAAAGTAAAAAGATAAATACGCACAAAGATGAAAAAGACAAAGAAAGGCAAACATAGCTTTAAAAAGTTATTTTCGTTTCCATAACATTCAATAGTTGATAATTATATAAAAAAAAAAAAAAAAAAAAAGACTGCATGTTAGATGCATAAACTGATGTGACAAAAATTTCATATAATTTTCCCCCGTATTTTCTCCGTATTTTCTTTTTTGCGTCGCTTTTTACGTGATTCCAGCTTATCTGCAGTAATTTTCAAAGCAACCCAATTAATAACGAAATTTAATTTACAATAAAATCACGTTACATACATTGAAAAAGTCATATGAAAGTTGTAATTTACGTTTAATTGTTTCACATAATACTTTGTGCATACTTCCTATTATAAAAGAAGTTATAGAAAAAGCTTTATTTCTATTTTTATTTTTCAATATTCTTCCATTCTTTTTTAAGTTATTTTGTAATAAATTGAATTTTAATACTGTCGTATTCTTTTTATAGAATATGTGAAACACAGTTAACCGCAGCAACAAAATGTGTACTACTGAACAGGGAGAATATGAATCAGTATTTACAAATATAAGAGAAGAAAGAAATAACTACACTTCTGCAATTATTTCTAAATTACTCTGGAAGAACCCCCACCCAATTCACTCATACTATATATCTATTACAATCGACATGTGACCTAGAACCCTCGATATCATAATAAGCCCATAAAATACTAAATCACACATACTGTGGGTTCCTCCACTTAATAGCTTTGCGTGAGGAATGGAACATGCAGCATGAGGCAGACTCTATCATCACGTGACACTAAATGAAGAATAGAATGCTGCATTCTTTCTGTAAATAATACATTTCCATTTTACTATGTTAGAGTAAGAATTAACTGAGAGATAATTACTTAGATTATATAATTTCATTGTAAATACTTGAAGCTAAAACTTGTCGATTGGTATTTGTGATTTCCATGCGTTTATCTTTCAAACAGGGAAAAAAGTAAAAAACAGGGCAAATTTAAGCGTTAAAATTTTAGAATAGAACATTCCTTTCTCATACCAACATGCAATTTGTTCGCATTTATTAAACAGAAATACATTTGTAATACCTGATACGTTTATGTGTGGGTGTTATTTGTTTGTTAGTTATATTTATTAAGAAGTGTAGGCTTTATTCAGACAGAAGAAAAAAACATCATCACCAATTTTACAGATTATATAATGAAAACGGTTTTTCTCTTTTATCCCCTTTATCAGCAAGCTAAATAAAGAATTTTTATAGTTGAGTGAAAAATTAAAACACAATAATGCAACCTATATTTTTCATTTTAATTACAGTTACCTCAATACAATAAAATCTAATGAATGAGAATTACGTCATAGAGAAAATTTGCGAAATGGTTTTTTTTCTCCTTTTACTTGTCCAACATATTACTGAAAAGAGAGCAAAAGAGTGAAGAAAAAATTGTATTGATTTAAAAAAAACCTAATCTTATTGGATTATTATTATTCAAATTTTCAAATGTAATAAATGAAATATATAAAATAATAATAATAATAAAATACATCAAAGGAGTGAAAATTACGTTATTTGGCGCAATCGTAGAGAAATTTAACGTTGGATGAATAAATACTTGTTTTGTAACCATATCGAATTAATTTAGATATCTGCAAGCATAAGTTTTTGAGTATTTTGTCTAGTTATTATAAAACGTCGAAACTTTTTTTTTTGTGTGTGTGTGTGTGGATACAGGAGGTTTTTGGTACAAAAATAAAATCCATAAAAGTCAAATCTATTAGGAATAAAACGCTATTTCCTACAGGCAAAAAAAAAAAAAAAAAAAAAAAAGTCGTCACCATTTTGTGACAGAGAACCTTGAATCTTGAATAAAGCAGAATACTCAGGGTGGTGGTGGTGGGGAGGGGGGGGGGGGAGGAGGCGGGAAACATCCTTTTATCTACAATTAAATTCTATTTAGGACAGATATTTAATTTATGAATGGCGTGAGAGAATAAAATTTTAAGTATTTATATACACTAAACGACAAAAAAAAAAAAAAAAAAAAAAGCCGCACTTGGATATTTTCCTTTTCCCTTTTTGCAACCGCCAATTTTATCATTTAAAAAGCAAATTTTCGAAAAGGTTTTATTATGTCAACCTTCACGTACACTTTAGGATTGAGCCCAGTGTTAAAAGTAAAATGCAACTGTCAGGAAAATTATAATTTTAGAAAGTATTTGAAAAGTGGCAAGTATAAGGCATTTAACGATGCCACAAAAAGTATTAATTTTAGAAGGAAAGTCAAAAAATATTTTAATACGTGAGATGGCAAATTAATTAAATGTTAACGAAATATTCCTGTGATGATTTTTAGGAACACCTAAAATTTTTTGGCTGTTTAAGCGGAAAATGTGTCTTTAGGCGGTCATGTTGCCCATCCAAGCGAGATGATGGCAAGTTAAGAAACAAGAGTTTAAAAAAAAAAAGAAAATCGATTTGTACATGCTCATAACTTAGAAAAGATTTTAAAAAAATGCATAGCAAAGTAATTTCTTTAAAAACAGTGCGGGAACAATTAAACAAAGTATGTTAAAAACTAGAAGATCTGAAAAAAAAAAAAAAAAAAAGTCATTACTAAGGAAAAGAATTAAAAAAAAAAACAAGACTTTAGTTGATCAAAAATTTAAAAAATATATCAGTTCATTATTAGGTCGAACTGGTTTCCTCTGATGAGACAAGTTTACTTTATTTCGGGCTGATAAAAAAACTAGTAAGATGATAAAAATGTGACCGAATTATTGAAAATTGCATTCATAAAACAGCGACACATTCTCCGTACACTATGGTACGGAGGTGCATAAATTTTCAATGAGTCGGGCAATTTTTATGCTCAAGGGATCAATTAACTCGAAATAAAACGCGGCCATTATAAAAACGACGCCTGACCGACTATTTTGAAGTTATCGCAGACTTTCTTGCAAATAGAATTTCAAGATGATATTGCACCATAGGGCGTCTGTGGTCCGTTTATTCGATTCAAATTGTTAAAACTACCTATCCTATCCCATGAACACCTATAATTTTGTAAGCAATCATATCATTTTTAACTTTAAGTTAAATCCCACAAAAATATCGTAGAATTTCTTTTTCATCAGACTTGGAAATAGCCCTAATCTCAATCCGCTCGAAAATGTTTAGTCTATAAAAAAGCGCGGAAAAGGGTTGAGGATTAAAAAATTGCAGCCTACAACTTTGCAAGGACTAGAAAAAATTATTTATGATATTTGGCACAGAAAGATTTTTTATATTTATAATAAAACACTGCATAATACTATGCCATTGCGCATTAAAGCAGTAATTCCATATAATGGTGAAATAACTCAATGCAGAATACATATTTTTATTAAAAATTGCTTAGATCTAACAAACAAATAGTTTTATTTCATGTATTAAAATATAACTTGTTTATATCATATAATAAATCATAATACAGTACAAAGTATTTGTTTATTATATTACGTTTAAAAAGAATGTTTTATGTAGATTTTTAATAATTACTTCGTAGAGTGTGATAAAGTGAATTATTAAATCAAAAATGTACATAGTTATCATTTCATCTCTTTGATATTATGCAAACATGACAGTTTTATTTGTTTCAATCATTAGTTTTGAAGTTATTACAAATGAAAAAGGTATAAGTCAATTTTTCTGCAGTGCGGCTTTTTTTTTTTTTTTTTTTTTTTTTGTCGCTTAGAGTATATATTTATATTTATTTTAAATAGTTTATATATCCTCAAATTTATATACCCCCACTATCTTTAGATCTTGTTAATCTTGAATATGAATGCGAAAATAACAATTGCATTCATTTTAATTTAATCTATCAAGAAATATGTCTTTATAATGTCGAAATTTTTAAGTTTCATTTGAGAATCAATAATTTATTGTTGTCACACTTGTTCAACATTTATTTATTTTTATTATTAAACATGGATATTTATATTGAAAAACTGCAAATTTCCACCATTTCCCATCACTGGCAAGAACGATAACAAAAAAGGAATATAATAATTATAGATAAAAGTATTCTATCATTTTATATCAATTTTTAGGACTGAGGACTATTAGTCTCAATCTGGGATTTTCACGGCGTCATTTTTCGATAGTTGGACATTTATCGGAATCATTTTTCGATAGTTGGACATTTATCGAAATCTAAAATTTATCGAAAATATAATTGAATAATTTGAAAGCGATGTTATAATTTGAAAAAAAAACTAATAGTCCTCCGTCCTAAACTAAATTCTGCTTTTCCCAGAATTTCTTTTTTTGAAAGAAAAAAAAAAAAAAATTAATAATAATTAGTATCGAAGCAAACGATATCGAAAAAGTTTTTTTTTTTTTAAGTTTTGCGTCACGCGAATGCAATCATTTAATGCTAAATTTTTGAAAAATAGCTTTTATATTTATAATAATGGAATAGTATGAAAATATAACTTATGGCATATTTGAAATAAGAAATGTTAAGTTGTATCTTTTAAAGATGTATTTAGTGTTTGAATGTTTTTTTTTTTTCCCATCTAGATGAAGGATCGTATTAAATTATAGGCTATTTCTTACAGACATCGATTTTTCTTTGTCGCAATTTATTGTATTACACCTTGAAAGAACTTGCAAACATATTTGTTTTTATTAAAAATATATAAATCATAAAACTGCAGGTTCGTCATTGCATCTGTCGGATTAATAGAGTTTATCAAAAGGTGGTACACTTGTTAATATAGACAAAATCTGTTTAACGCTCCATTTTTTTATTCATCGGATAATTGATTTAAATAACATTAAGTGAAAACACCATTTTAAATTTAAAATTATTTAAAAGAAAAAAAATGCTGCCGAAGATAAATAAATAGGTTAATATATATATATAATCTTTAAAAAAAAAAAAAAAAAAAAAAAAAAAAAACACCGTACATTTCATTATATATATATATATATATATATATATATATATAATTAATGTATACAGAAAAAATATGTATAGAAAGTTTGTATTTGTGCGTGTATGTATATATAAATAGATACTTTTGTCTACTATTTTTTTTTTTTTTTTTAATGTTAAATTTCATGTGTGAAATGTGAAATTACACAGAAACAAAAATATGTCTAATAATAAAATTAAAATATGTATTAAATTTCTAGTTCACCACAACGAAGTATACAAAATTGGTTATAAGATATTTAATGATTTTTTATTTCCTTGAATTTAGCACGTAGCAAATTTCTTTTGAGAAATAATAATAAATTAATGTCACAACACTTACAGTCGGTAACAAAAGTGTCCGAACACTGGCAAAAATTCCTATATATACATATATATATATAAAAAAATACACTTAATACAGTTTTGTTAAATAAATGCTTATCGAATCATGTTCTTAGATTGACTAAGTACATGATTCGACAAGGATTTATTTAAAAAAAAAAAACAATATTAACTCTACTTTTTTTATATAGGAATTTTTGCTAATGTTCGGACACTTTTGTTACCGACTGTACTTGTATATCATTCGAATACATTTCAATAGCCAACCCTGTGGTATTATTTTAAGTCTTGTCAGTATGACGTTAATTTCTTTTAAAATAGACCTATTTCATTTGCTTAGTTCATCTATGTAGCCATCTATATATAGAAAATTTCCGAAATAAAGAATCGATTTATTCTAAATCTGGTTTATCTTAGAAATGGGTAAGTTTTTTGGCTAACGTGATTTGCCATCTTCTTTCAAAATATCACCCAATGGAAAATTTCATAGTATTTAAAAAAACAAAAAAATTATACAGACACGACATTATTTCATTATTTAAAACATGAAAATCTGACATTGACAGATTTTAATTTAGTGCCAGAGGCCTACTGCTAAACTTGTTAATATCGACAAATTCTTCTTTAGTTATTTCGTGACGACCTAAATTCCATGATAAAGTTTTCATTAAATCAAACCAATGTGTTTCAGCTGCAGATACTGTAACAAATAACGTTGGAAGTCCAAACTGTCTTATAGCCGCAAAACAACGTTTTTTCTCTTTTTCCCAATGAGGGGGAGGTGTGCCTTGGGGGGGACACATGTCAAAGGTGTGCCTTGGGGGGGGGGACTCATGTCAAAGTTGTACCTTGGGGGGGACTCATGTCAAAGTTGGGCCTTGGGGGGACTCATGTCAAAGTTGTACCTTGGGGGGGGACTCATGTCAAAGTTGTGCCTTGGGGGGACTTCATTCAATAAATCCCCATTCAATAAACCGACTGAAATAGGCCCTTAGCACTATTAAGAGTGACCTATAAAAATTCGACAACGCTGTACCGACTGAAATAGGAGTACCTTGGGGGGACTCATGTCAAAGTTGGGCCTGGGGGGGGACTCATGTCAAAGTTATGCCTTGGAGGTACTTCATTCAATCAATCCCCATTCAATAAACCTACTGAAATAGGCCTCTAGCACTAATTAAGAGTGACGTATAAAAATTCGACAACTGTACCGACTGAAATAGGCCTCTAGCACTAATAAAATAAATTCTAAGCCTATTTTTGTTTTCTAAGTAATAGGTACAAAATTCTGCACAAAACAGAATTTAATTTAGTACTACAGGACTTGTTTTAATCTATTCTTCCATATAAAGGAACACAGTAAAACTGTGTTTCATTCCCTAGCATCGGTTACTATATTCATTTCTTTATATTTCTTTGGTGTAGCTATAACGCAGAAGTCCCTTGGCTGCTTTTAAATTTTTTCAGTCATTTTGGTAATGAATTAAAATGTCTATCGCAACTGCGTAAGTGAAGGTTTTGACGAGAAACGTCCGAGCTACTTCTTTGCCAAATTTCAAATTTCGCCAAAGGTTACTGAAGCTGTTCCTTTTTTTTAGCACGATTTTTCTCAATTTCACTTCAATTATTTAATAATAATAATAATAATAATAAATGAAAAAAGAGAAAAAAATGCACGTTCATTTTTTTCGACATGAAAAGAAATATATATATATATATATATATATATATATTTATTTTTAACTCATGAATCATAGCATTTTTCGATATATTGTTTTTATAGTTTTAATAAATTGTTACTAGTCATATTTATGTCACAAAATTTGTTTACTTTCAGAATTTTTCATTCCTTTTATTAAATTTAATCCTTTTCCATTTATTTTAATTTATATTAAAAAAAAAAAAAAAATGACCTCATTATTTTAAAAACTTTAACTTTCTTTTCAGTAATTTAAAAATGTTAATTATAAATATTTTTAAATAAATTTCTTACTTAACTGATGACGCCATATCCTTCTGAAATTATAATAAAAACATGCAAGTTAACTGAACTTTTAATTTTTGTTTTCAGCATATATAAATAATAATAATAATAATAATAATAATAATAATGCATAATATATATCGTTCTATACTGAAACTGTCTCATTTTTTAAGCACGAATCACTTTAAGTATTTAAAAACAAAAAATGTTTGCACGTTCTTTTTTTTTCCCCGGACATAAAAAGAAATATATTTATTTGTTTATTTATTTATTTTTGCCATGATTTTTTTCCCCTTTTTATTAATTTTAAAGTTAAAATAGGGTTTTTATTTAATACCTTTTGCATTAATATCCGATTGAATTAAAAAGTACGGCGTTAGCTATACTTTGTAATGATTAGGGCTGTGCCGATTAATCGATTAATCGGTTCGGTTAATCGATTAATGCTTAGTCCCGATCAATTTTTTTAATCGAGTTAATCGGTTCGATTAATTCGATTAAAAATTTTCAAAATCCGATTAAAAATTTCAAACTATGAAATAAAGTAAAAATGCTGTTCTGCCTATAAAATGTTTTTTCACATATTTTCCTTACAAACATTCTAAGAAACATCCATCAAATAATGAAAAAGCAAAAAAAAATAAATAAATAAATAAATAAAAATAAAACCTCACAAAAGAAGATGTTGCACTTTTGTTGATAGAGAAAAGGGGGGTGATAGTTATTAAACAAAATGTCGCTTCTTATGCATGCTGGAGCAATACCACCTGTCTGTAGCCTTCTACAGAAAGTGTTGGCTAGGGCAACAGTATTCTCAGGAACAAGATAAGCATTCAAAAAATAGAAATGCTAAAAATAAAAAAGAAAAGAAAAGAAAGGATTGAGATTTCCACTATCCTTCTGATGGGGAAAATTTCAACAGAGTTTCACAGTATCTTCAAACGTTTTTTGTCTGATCAGAATTGCTGATAGTAACTATCGAAGTAGAAACAGAAAATAACGTTCTGTGTTCTTGTCCGAAATGATAAAGAAGAACTTACTTGTTAAACAAATCCTTGTCGAATCATGTTCTTAGACTGACTAAGAACATGATTCAACAAGAATTTATTTAACAAAACAGTATTAACTCTACTTTTTTTATATAGGAATTTTTGCTAGTATTCGGACACTTTTGTTACCGACTGTACACAATATGAGAGTTTTATTCATCATTAAAATAAAATTATATATATAAAAAATGAAAACCGATTAAAAATCCGATTAATCGACCTATTAATCGATTAATAAACTACGATTAACCCAGTTAAAACTCTTAATCGATTCCCACCCTTAGTAATGATTAATAAGTGTACCAATTTTTGATAAAATTTAATAATCCGAACAGATACAATGATAAACTTGCACCTTTATATATATAGATAAAAACAAAAATGTTTTCACGTTCATTTAATGGCCCTCTTCACTCACCGTCGCCGGAATCTCGAGCCAATGTTATTCTATGGGAAAATTTTCTTTACAAATAACTTATTAACTAATACATATTTTTAAATTATGTTTTCACATTCATAAAATTCCCAGCTGTTAAATCAAGAATTATACCTCTGGGGGTCACCTCCTTCCGTGGAGGATCAAAATTGTGATGATATGTCTCCGGACCACCTCTGGGGGTGTGTCCCAGACCGTCGCTAATTGCCCAGCTGCACAGCAGTAGTGCGACGTAAAACACAACCATCACAACCATCATCACCCAGCTGTTAAATTGACGGACCTTTTTCAAAAAATTATTTTTTTAATTTTTTATATTTTATTTTGAAGCTGCAAAATACGAATTTTCAATATGTCAAATTTTTTCATTTTGCAATTTCTAAATAAAATATAAAAAATTAAAAAACTAATTTTTTAAAAAAGGTCCGTCAATTTAACAGCTGGGAATTTTCAGAATGTGAAAACGGAATTTAAAAATATGTATTAGTTAATAAGTTATTTGTAAAGAAAAAAATCCCATAGAATAACATTAGCTTCGGCTTCTGGCGGCGCTGAGTGAAGAGGGCCCTTAAGGTGTAAAACCAGAAAACGGCAACAACGGAAAATCGCTGTCTAAAAAAAAATATTACGACATGTCGTACTTAAAAAAAAAAAAAAAAAAAAAAAGAAGAAGAAGAAGAAGAAAACCCGATTTGCTTTAAGTTCGGTTTACATAATTCCCGTATCGAGGTCTTAACCACGTTTAATTATCAACTCAATCCGCCATCTTGTTTCAAAATAGTGGCTGCTTCAAATTTTCGAACTCACATATAGAACACATGTACGAACTGACTTGTTTGAAATTCAGATTTATAGTCCATATCAAGGTTTCAGCCAATATTATCTGCTTTTTCTTTTTCAAAAGGAGGGCTGTTCAAAAAGAACAGAGAAATCAACTTTCTCTTCAGATTGAGCAAAAGGAGTTGTTATTCTTCGACCACATCTCATGAAACCATGGAAGCATCTGCGCAAGTGCGAACTCAACGAGGCCAGTGCTAAAATGGGGGTGACAGTCATCTGACTCAGAGAAAATGAGCAATAACAGAGCGCGGAATTACTGGATGTTTTCCAAATTTTAAACTGTCGGTCAAGCTGGCATCCCTCCAACATTTTGGACGCGTCCTCACTGCTAGTTTTACGATATGTGGCCGCACTGTATGTATAAATTTGATTAATTTCCTTCCACGAATCAATGAATCAGAGGAAATTTTCTAAAGTTCATCACAAAAAATAAATAAATAAATAAATAAAATGAAAATAAAATAAAATAAAACTAATAAAAAGAAAAAAAAAACTGAATTAACAGAAGTTCTTATTTCAATAATATTATGTATTAAATATGATAAAAGCTAAGCCATAAAAGCTAAATAATATAGTCTACAAAATATTAATCCAAACTCTCAAGCATCATATTGAAAACCTGAAACTGTACATTTACGTATACTATTCATTTTATATACCAAATTTAGAGCAATTACATCTAATAGATGCCGAGATACAGTCATCATGAGAATTGTAAAATGTATAGCCATAATAGTGATGCAGAAACCTAATCGGCATAAACTTATGTCAATATACAGCTAAATATAAAACTTTAGGGAATTATATGCTTTAGTTTTTAAGCAAAATACCTTAAACACATATTCACACAGACATAAAGACCAATTCTAAAAATCGTTAAATCGATTTCATTTCAGAACACCCTAAATGCATTAAAAAATGGAATTCAAAAATTTAACCCGCCAAATGATTTTTCCTTTCCAAATATATTCATGATTTTACGAAAATTGGCAGCATGAATATGAATTAAAAATGGATCAATATTACGTGCAGGCAGATCAATATTGCAAATGCAAGTTCATTATTTTGTTGTGCAATTAAAAAAAAAAAAAAAATTCTATTAATGAGAATAGAAAAACACGTTCTATTTATCAGAAGAAAGAAAAGTTATTATATTAGAGAGAGAGAGAGAGTAGTTGCATTAACTTGATCTCTTTTTGTCATTTTAAATGCACTGTTAAAGGATGGTAAATTTATAAATATTTTTTGTAAACCACTGTTATTTGCATACATATGCATTAAAATATAATATTAGCTATATTAAAATTTCTCGAAAACTATTAAATAAATAAATAAAGTTTTAGATTTTAAATTTTTTAGAGAGATTAAAAATGATCTCGACTAATTAATTTTTATTTTTTCCCTCGATTTTACATTGTTATAGTTCAAGAGTACGACCTAAGCATATTTGAGTATTATTCTGTAGATTCATTGAAAGATATTTTATTTTCTTTTAAATATTTTTATATTTGAATGTGTGTGTGCTGAAATTTAATGCAAGTTTTTGGCATTCAAACATAAAAATGCTTTTAAAAAATTTACTTATCCATGAATACATTAAACAGCACCCCAATACGTATTAAGTGTATTCTAAAACTTAAATGTAAAATTGGGTAAAAAATATAAGTCAGTTAGCTTAGAACATTTTAAATTAAATAATCCGGTGTGTCACTCACACGACTTTCTCTTACCCTGAAATTTAATATTATAAATACAGGTTGAAAATTAAGGGGTAAGATAACGAGAATTGTTACATAAACCTATGTTAAACAATTCAAATTAGGCTTCCGAAGAGTTTTATGTGATAATTAGTTCTGTGTGAGGGGGGATACCGCCCCCACAACCCCCCGTTTCATTAATGCACCTGCATTTATATAGAATTTAATTCGGTTATTAAAAAATAATTATGTTTTTAAAAAATAATTTATTAAAATTATTATTTAAACAAATTATATTTTATGATAATGCAGACGATTTCCATATTAGAGAAGTAGTATAACACTAAATATCCCCCCCCAAAAAAAAAGTTGAATTTATTCTCAATATTACGTTTTTTTTTTTCCGTAAAAAATGAAAAAAATCGATAACTTTATTTTGAATTATCGCAGATCTATGGTTCAACCATTCGTTTTAAAGGTACTGGCGAGCTCGAGCTCTTTTGAAAGGTACCCATCATGAAAATTTACTCCCCTCGAGGGGGGACTTCCCCCCCCCCCCCAGGGGAGGATGCGAGGCTCCTACATACACAAAATTCTTTTCCCAGTTGACTATCTCTATTACAAAAAATATATATTCGTTTCATTTGGTTTAGTGTGGTCTATAGATGTTAAACTCTACTTACCTGCAATTTCCCCCATAGACGTAATGTATTTGAATACATTTGAGTGTCTCTGTACACGAACCATTTGCTTCGTCTCAACGAAAAGCTTACTGTAGCATCCCTATATGATACACTTTTAGAATACCGAGTTTGGAATTTCTGCTACTATTTGTTCTTGAGATATTCTGATAATAGACAGGAACACGGACCATTCGCTAAAAACATGATTTTCGTATTCAGGGGACCTCAGAACATGTAAATATAACAAAAACTCACGTTCGAAAATTTGACCCTAAAACAATACTTTCTTGATCCTGTGGGTAAGAGAAAGTAAAAAAAATATTCAAATTTTAATTTAAATAGTTTTTTTTTTTTTTTTTTTTTTTTTTTTTGGGGGGGGGGGGGATTTTAATATGTTTAATAGTGTTATATTTTAATACATATGTATGCAAAATTTTATAATTGTAAGACAGTAATTTGGAAAAGAGATTCATAATGTTTCTCATTTCCATAATAATAGTAAGAAAAATAAATAAACATAAAATACTCACATTAACTGTCTTTCTCCTGTTACATACTCATCATCGAAAGGCGCGCGCACCTAGGTATGCTAATTTTAAAGTAAAAATTTTGATGTAGACAGGTTGTTAGGTAGGTTGGTTGTGGTTAACGTCACACTAGTACTGCGCTATAGGTAATTGGCAATTGATGTACATAAATTTGTGCTTTGTGCGGACAACACTTATCATTTACGCGGCGGAAAGCATCATGAGTGGCTATATGTTTGTTCAAGATAAAAAGCACTTCTGGTTAGAAGAAAGCATATTGTCCAAATTATCGAATAATTCTTAATATCAAAGCTTTTTAACTCAAAAAGGTTTCGGCTTTTTTACTTAAATTTGAAAAACTGCCTATAATTTTCAAGTGTTACAGGTGTGAAACATTGCTTACAAATAAAATAGCCGAGGAAGTACAAGCTTAGATCGATTTATATTAAAATATCGGCGTATATTAGTCGATTTAATTATGAAATATTAATGAAGTTCATTTTCTAAAAAATAATTGATAGGAATTAGTATAAGAATATTCTTTTTATTTAAACCCTTGAACTGAAATGACGAGTCCAGCTCGTCATGAATTTCCCGACGCTAATTATGTTCTTATATGTATATATAACAATAAACATTCATATAAATGTGTGAAACAAACATTATTTTTAATAATAACAAACTATTTGAGCAACAAAACTGTAAGTTTCTATATCAATACCTCCTCTTAAAACTAAGAAAATTAAATTGTCTGCATGAGCAGTGCTGACTGAAAATAAATTGCAGTTCAAGGGGTTAAAAATGAATTTTTTTTTTAGTTTTCCATCATACTATAGCTATGAAAAATTTAGGTATTTTGAGATATTGCATTTTAAGATGTAAAGAATCCGAAAATCACGTGATATCTGTCTGTAGGTTAATCAGTTCTGTAGGTTAAAATATCACTTATGAATAATTTATAGAACTACGCAAAATAATTCAAATATATTAGAGGTTATATTTCGAAATTGCTTGAAATGCACTTTATGTCGTGTTTTACTTTCTTATGATAAATGTGAGTAAGTGCACTATGTGGTGTGCGTATGATTTATAGACAACATAGGGATCTGACAAAAATTAAGCGAATACATTCTTTTCTATCCGCGTTTGTAATGATCGATAGATGGCGCTTTTTCAGCTTTTGTTGTTAGTAAATATAATAGCCACGTGTATTTATTATTGTTCTGTTTGTGTAACTACTTAATATTCGTGCTATAATTTCTCCGCCATTACAGCGTGGAAAATCGATTGCCTTTGGAAAAAATATTTCAGTTTATTCAAAGTTCGATCGGAAGTAGACGTTTAACTGAAGCTGAACAAATATTAGTTTCAAATCATCTGATTAATTCTTTACTTCCATTAGCCGAAGCAACTGAAATTTTAAATTTGTCATTTGGAAATAAATGGAAGCTTAATTCTGGATTTCTTGATCCTTTGGAGTTACGCTGTGGCACACAACAGTATGTGTTATCTTTTTTACCGGAATTATTCATTTTTATTCAATAAATATATGTGAAACTAAACATCGGCAAGCAATGGCGTCTCGACGAAAGCCGAAAGCTATTCATGTTAATTGTAATTTCACCTTAGCCCACCAGAGAGCAAGCATTTCATTACAATCGCGGATTCACCGAAATGATGTAAGTGCTTCATTGAAAGTGCTTCATTACCTGTACAGGAAATTTAATTAGAAATGGTAATCACTTTCTCGTGTTTATATAGTAGGCAAAATATTGTTTTAGGTCACAACTTTCAAAGCTGACTTTTTGGTATAATTTCGCTTTTTCAGGGGCTTCAGTACGAAAATAAAGTTTTTAGCGTTTGCTCTGTATGTGTGTGTATGTGTGTCTCTCTGTTAACAATACAACTAAAAAGCAAATAATTACACGAAGTTTGATTTTAATATTTAAAATGTGATATGAGGATACTACTTCAAATTTTCGACCAAAATTAGTAAGTTTCAAAGAATAGTGTCAACGAAATTTAAATAACCCTGAATAATTTGAAGATAATTTTGAAATTGAATAACAGTTTTAAATGTTTAATGAAAGAGGTACAATATTTTTACATAAATGTATGCCTAATAAAATTGTTTCTAAAACTATTTTCATGTGTTCTTAAAGTGTGTTTATATACGGCACTTTTTTTGTTTTACACCGTAAAGTATAATTTGTATTATAATCTGTCTGTATACTATTAAAATACAGAGTAAAAAAAAGTAATGTAAATTCCACTTCAGATTTTTTGATAGGTTAAAAAAAATTGGTGTGTATTTTTAATACTGTAGTTTATCCCTCTCATAGGGATTAAAAGTATGTTACTATGTTTAACATTTATTTTTCTTTAATTAACAAAGTATATACTAAATTGTATTTTTTTTTTCTTTTTTATGAGTCTGGTAGCGAATGCTAATATTCCAAAGACAGACCGTTCCACCAGTAGACGTGAGGCTTTGTTCTCGAAGCTAGTAAAGGAGACATGTCAGGTTCGACCTCAGTTCTCGTTCATCCTTTCGAAGTTTTTTTTTCTTTTTTTCTTTCCGAAATTCACGAGAATATACTGGCTAGTATCCTTTTTAAAGTTCCCCATGGAACACACACAAGCCTACGTTTCCCGCGTGCACATTTGGCCTTAATCTTTACACCACATTACTTAAATACAAAACAATTTTTACAAATGAAGCAAAAAATCCTTTATACTTAATATACTATATACTATATATACTATATATATATATACTATATATATATACTATATACTATATACTATATATATATATATATATATATATATATATATATATACTATATATACTATATACTATATACTTATCCTATATACTTTAACACCTACTTCCAACAGAAAATAATTTTAAAAGTTTTCCTAAATTAATTCTGTTGCAAAAATAGTTATTTTTATTCATTTTCAAGACAAAAAAAATATTCAACAATGATTTAAAAAAAAAAAAAAAAATGGAAAAAAGGAAATGAAATAATATTGTAAAAAACATGTGATAATAGATTTTCCTTCACCTACAAGTAAATCAATGATCTGAATTTGCAGCTGACCCACTTTTCTATACATCAACACTGGGCATTAAAATCGAACTTGAACGACTAGTATAGCTCTATTGGACAAGTGTTTAACTTTTATCGAAAGTTTATGTGAGCTATCTATTTATTATCACTAGATTAGCTACATTTAAAAATAGTGTGGGCATTCAAGCTTAAAGGTTTTTTATTTTTTAAATATAATTAAACACATTTTTCGAATTATTTTTCTTTCTTTTTGTTTGTCCAAGAGTGTGTGTATGAGAAAACTTTGCTTGAATTTCAAACACTCATAAAAAAATTCCCCATGCAAACGAAAAACCAAATGAATTACGGTGTTCAACAGATTTCAGTGCTATTTTTGCAAATACTTTCAAATGAGACTATTTACACTTCTTGGTCTATAAAAGACATAAAATTACTGCATCACTATATAGTTAGTTCTAGTAATATGAAATAGGAGATGTGTTATAATGAAATCAAGGAAATATTCAACTTATGGTTACAAAGTAAAATATATATTAAAAAAAAAAAAAAAAAAAAACATTTGAAGAACTATTGTTGGTATCTCTTATTCTTTCTTCGCACACCAATTGATACTTTTCCTGGTTAAGGAGAGTTTTTTCCATGTAGAATAGATCGAATGGCTGAGGGGTTATTCTAGGACATATTATTTTTAGACATTTCTTGTCGAATAGGCGGTGTTACACAGAAATGTCCAAGTTTCTGAAACATGAGTTGCAAAAACTTCAAACAACCCAGAGAAGCATGGAGAGGTGCATGTTAGGATTCACTCGAAGAGACAGAAAGCGAAACACTTGGATTAGGAAACAAACCAAAGTTGCTGATGTTATTTCTAGAGTCAAGAAGTTAAAATGGAGCTGGGCTGGGCACCTTGCGAGAAGAAATGATGATAGATGGACCACCAAAGTCCTATTTCGGATACCAAGACCATGGAAGAGATCACCGTGTCATTGGAGAGATGAAATTGTGAAGCTTGGACGAGCAAAATGGTGAATAATTGCAGAAAATAGGGCATTGGAATCACCTAGGAGAGGCCTTCATCCTGTAGTGGCTCATCCTGCAATTGATAAAGGCTGAAATTGATGATTATGATACAGAAGTAATCGTCTATTGAATAATTTGCAGGTTTTCTGGGCACTGGAAAATGAATTGAACGATATTTACAACTGTTTGATTTCGAAAGAGTCTGGTACAAGTGTTCCAAACTATATAAAGCGCTTATGACTTATCTTGACCTCAGCTTTGTAATAAAAATAAAGAGATATGCCATTTTATTTGTTAGTAGTGATAAGGCTTGTATATGGCTGGAAAGGGTTTACATTTCCATAAACTTAGCAAAACTTCTCGGCAGGGTTCACACAAGCTCGAGGCATTCTTAAACAAGAAAATGATATCATTAAGCTATAAAAAAAACTATAAATAGCAATTAAATGTAAATAATCATTTATAAAATCGAGAAAAGCAGCAATGTTAACGTCTTGTATACATCGAATTTTTTCACTTAACTTTTATTAGTATGAATTGTTGTTTCATCCCACAACATTTTTGTATTATAATTTTCCACAATGAACGTTTAAAAAAAATAAATAGAGCTAATTTTCCTTTTTTTTTCTTTTTCTTTTTTTTTTTCTTTCTTTTTTTTTTTTTTTTTTTTTGTGGGGGGTATCATTTTTGTGTTTAACAGAATTGAATTCATAAGAATTCGCACTTTTTATTTAGTTTACGAATATTGTTTCTGGACAATGAACAGAGTTATTAGTGAAATGTAAATCAAATAATAGAAATAAATTTAAATCTTAAAAAGGAAGATGATGTTTGTGTTAAATCCGGTTGATTACTTTGGGATTTTGAACCTAGGTAGGTTGCTTATCGTGGTAGTCTTTCTAAAGAACCCTAGTCCGTATTCACGCTAATTTCGAAAAAAAAAAAAAAATCGAAATTTTTGGAAAACTCCGAAGAGCTGAGTTCGAACCATGTATTATCATTCCAGTCTATTATATTTGAAAGTAGAACCTCTCAGTCATTGTTGCCTCTTTAAAAAAAAGAGGAAGAAAATAAAGGATTGCGATTCCGTAATAAAAGAATGATAATATTTTTGAAAGTTTTAAAATATTTTCTTTTCAACATATGTTTTTCAATAAAATATTTTCTTTTAAAATACTTTAACAAATATTTTATTTACGATTTTTCTTGCTAGAATCCAGCGTATATGCACCATAAACAGTTGATAAAGCATATTGTTATGTAATATCAGGATTCTTTAACACATGTCTTCTTTAAAAAAATTCTTATTTTATTAATTCCTAAAATAATTCGATTGCAATATAAATCGTATAAAAAGTAGTAAAGTAAACTGTAGTGTAAACCTTGCATTTTACATCTATTCCTAAAATGATTTAAAATCACATTTTTGCATTTAAATTGTATCTAGATAAAGCAATATCTATATTTCTGAATATCTGACTAATTGCATCGTCATTAAAAATATTTTTTAAATACTATTTGATAATTTTTTTTTCTGTAAAAATAAAAATAAAACGAATCAATAATTGCTTATAATAAAAATAATTCTATTACAAATACACCACCTTTAAATTTCTGATGTTCTCCTCCCACTCTCCCTATATTAAAATCAGAAGTTTTGTAAATGCTATAAATAAAGGGACCTTAAATTCAAACCCCCCCCCCCCCCCAAAAAAAAAAAAAAAAAAAAAAAAAAAGTCTGAAAAACCAATTTCGCATAGTTACGTGTTTCAGACACTTTTGTGACTGAGACACGTAACTTTTCACATGGAATCTATTTTTAGCAAAGTACATATGTTATTGCAAAATAAATTTATTTTCACACCCACTAAATTTGATTACTATTTTATGAATTAAGTACTTAAGCTATTTAAAGCATTTTAGTTTCATGAAATTGAATATGAAAAAAATAATAAACTAGAGATGTGTATCTTAATACTTGGTATTAGGCTTGAAATAATTGAAAAGAAAGAAAAAAAGATTTTTGGACACAAAACTTCTTATTAAAAAAAAAAATATATATTACTTTTTATCTAAAGCAGCCAATTTTCTATCAAATAATAAAAATATATATATATTAAGATGAACGGAGCAAGTAACTGGCAACTAACAAGGAAACATTCAAAAGGTGTCATCTTCAAAAAGTATTGAAAAAAATATATGTGATTCTACTCTTCCTAAAACACCAGAAAATGAAAAAATTATCGGCGGAAATTATTTACAGCGACCACAAAAAATTATCAAAATTAAGCATATTTGGCGATTTTGCGCTGTTAGGCGATACGTTTGCTAGCACCGAGATTGCCGTGTACGAACAGATCCGTGTTTTGCTTTGTCCGCCAAATACTCAATCGCCTAGCAGTGTGAAATCGCCAAATATGCTTAATTTTGATAATTTTTTGTGGTCGCTGTAATTAATTTCAGCCGATAATTTTTCCATTTTCTGGTGTTTTATGAGGAGTAGAATCACATATATTTTTTTCAATACTTTTTGAAGATGACACTTTTTGAATGTTTCCTTGTAAGACAGCAAATTTGTTATTGAACAATCTTGACCTATTTGTACACAGGTATTGTTAAATATATACAGTCATCAGCAAAATTATTCAAGCGCTAGTAATAATTCCTATATAAAAAAAAGTACACTTAATACTGTTTTGTTAAATAAATCCTTGTCGAATCATGTTCTTAGAATGACTAAGAACATGATTCGACAAGGATTTATTTAACAAAACAGTATTAAGTGTACTTTTTATATATAGGAATTATTGCTAGCGCTCGACTGTATATATTGTTACAATGGATTAAGTCTTTTACCCTGAATCAATTGTGCTGTTAAAGTGAAAGTAGTTTCACAGGCAAAGTGAAAATAAAAGGACAGTTGATTCACTTTCAGTGAGGTTAGCTCTGGTAACAAACTTGGCGACTTGGCCAAATTTGGCGACAAATTTGGTGAAAAATAGTAGTTTAGGGTTCCCGAAGTTTCGAAGCTCTCCGACGCATAACAGACGAGATCTAGAACTTTCCATGTGATTCTCGATAGAAATTCCGCCAAAGAGTATAAATAGAAGTGAATTCACTTCTGCAAGAGAGAGTGAACTCACTGAGAGTGAGTGTTGTTCAGAGACCTATTCTGGGTGATTGCACTTTGGAGATTATCCACCAAGCGACTGAACTATGTTCGTGAGCTAATGAAGATTTCTGCTGTGCAGTATTTAATGTCATTTGCTTTACTCATGTGGAAAAGGGGACTGATTTCTTGCATTGTCCCAGAACATTCGTCGAATAGTGACTTTTGTGGTACGAGTGACAGCTTCATTGGAATGCCACTAGAATATTCGGTGAAATAATACTACAACTGGACTGTTTCCAGAATATTCGTTGTAATCACAGTTTTGCTGTAATACATAGATAAATACAACAAATAATAATAAATACATATTTAATTTTTATTAAAATCACACAATCAACTCTGGAAGAAAATCATATTTATTGAAATTTTATTTTTCCGACTGAGTGAAAATAATGCCTGGACCGGGAGTCGAACCCCGGATCTTTGACTTACAAGGTTAAGGCTCTATCAATTGAGCTATCCAGGACAACAACCGGTCAGCATTACTCACTCAGACAGCCTTTTAGGCAGAAACATCTGGTCTATCATGTAGATAGCTCAACAGAAAAATAAGCCGCAGGTAATGGAAAACACCATTAAACAATGGGAGAAAGAAATACAATTTTTTTATTAAAATCACACAATCAACTGTGGAAGAAAATCATATTTATTGAATTTTTTTATTTTTCCAGTTGTCGGCCTGGAAAGCTCAATTGGAAAGAAAATCATTTTCATTTATTTCACTCAGTCGGGAAAATAAAATTTCAATAAATATGATTTTCTTCCACAGTTGATTGTGTGATTTTAATAAAAAATTGTATTTCTTTCTCCAATTGTTTAATGGTGTTTTCCATTACCTGCGGCTTATTTTTCTGTTGAGCTATCTACATGATAGACCAGCTGTTTCTGCCTTAAGGTTGTCTGAGTGAGTAATGTCGACCGGTTGTCGGCCTGGATAGTTCAATTGGTAGAGCCTTGACCTTGTAAGTCAAAGATCTGGGGTTCGACTCCCGATCCAGGCATTATTTTCACTCAGTCGAAAAATAAAATTTCAATAAATACATATTTATTTATAGTCCTTCGTGTATTTTTCAAAATGCCATTTTTCATTTAAAGATTCATAAAATAAAATTTGCGCATACTATTTTAATTAATGCTCTTAAAAAATCTATTAAGATAAACGCATGTTTATTTAAAATATTTCGTATATTTTACGAAATGGCATTTTTTATTCGAAGATTCATAAAATAAGTTTGCAGACTCTATTTTAACTAACGTTCTTCCAAATCTTTTAAGATAATCACATATTTATTGAAACTATGTATTTTCATACATTTTTTCGAAATGCTACGTTTTTAATTGAAATTCAAAAAATAAAGTTTGCACACATTATTTTAACCTATGTTCTTCTAAATCTATCAAGATAATCACATATATTTTTAAAATATTTCATATATTTTCCGAAATGCTATTTATTAATTTATTCATTCAAAACGCTATTTTTTTAATGCTATTTATTTATTTGAAAATTCATAAAATAAAGTTTGCATACACTATTTTAACTATTGTTCTTCTAAATCTATCAAGATAATCACACATATTTTTAAAGTGTTTCATATATTTTTCGAAATGCTATTTACTGATTTATTTATTCGAAATGCTATTTCGAAAGGCTATTTATTTATTAGAAGATTCATAAAATAAAGTTTGCACACACTATTTTAACTAATGTTCTTCTAAACCGCTGAAGATAATCACATTTTTATTGAAACGATTTCACACATTTTTTTTTCGAAATTCTACTTTTTAAATTGAATATTCAAAAAATAAAGTTTGCACCCACTATTTTAACTAGTGTTCTTCTAAATCTATCAAGATAATCACATATATTTTTAAATTAGTTCATATATTTTTTCGAAATTCTATTTATTAATTTATTTATTCGAAACACTTTTTTTTTTTTTTTTTTTTTTTTTTTTTAAATCCTATTCCAACAGGCTATTTATTTATTTGAAAATTCATAAAATAAAGTTTGCATAGTCTATTTTAACTAATGTTCTTCTAAATCTATCAAGATAATCACATATATTTTTAAAGTACTTCATATATTTTTCGAAATGCTATTTAATAATTTATTTATTCGAAACACTCTTTTTTTTTTAATGCTATTATTAATTTGAAGATTCATAAAATAAAATTTGCACACATTATTTTAACTAATTTTTCTTCTAAATCTATCAAGATAATCACATATATTTTTAAAGTATTTCATATATTTTTCAAAATGCTATTTATTGATTTATTTATTCGAAATGATATTTTTTAAATATTATTTCGAAATGCTATTAATTTATTTGAAGATTCATAAAATAAAGTTCCCACATTCTTTTTATTAATGTTCTAAAGAAAAAATCTATTAAGATAAATGCGTATTTATTTCAACACCTTCATGTATTTTTCAAAATGCCATTTTTTTTTTTTTTTTGACGATTCATAAAATAAAATTTGAGCATGCTATTTTAATTAAGGCTCTAAAAAAGTTTATTAAAATAAACGCATATTTATTTAAATTATTTTGTATATTTTTCGAAATGATACTTTTTATTTCGAGGTCCATTAAAAAAAAAAAAAAAGTTTGCACACATTATTTTAATTAACGCTCTCCTAAAAAAATCTATTAGGATAGACAAATATTTATTTAAACTGTTTCATACGTTTTTCGAAATACTATTTTTTATTTGTAGATTCGTTAAATAATGTTTGCACAAAATATTTTAAATAATGTTCTTCTTTAAAAAGTAAATAAATGAATAAATAAATCTATAAGCATTAGCCGATATTAATTTAAAGTATTTCGTATATATATATAATGCAATTTTTTATTTGGTATTTCATAAAATAAAGAAGGTCCTTCTTTTTTATTTCTTAAAACAAATAAATAAATAAGTAAAGTAAACAAATCTATAAACACTAATTTATTTTTTATTTAAAGTATTTTCTATAAATTTGAAATGCTATGTTTTATTTGAAACTAACATAAAATAAAGTTTTCACACACTATTTTCATTTATGTTTTAAAAAAATATGTTAAGATTAAAGCATATTTATTTCAAGTATTCTGTATATTTTTCAAAATGCTATTTTTTATTTGAAGATTCATAAAATAAAGTTTCCTTACACCATCTTAACTAATGTTCTTTTTTAAAAATAAATAAATAAGTAAGTAAATAAATCTATAAAGATATACACTAACTCATATTTACTTAAAGTATTTCGTATATTTTCCGAAATGCAATTTTTTATTTAAAAATTCGTAAAATAAAGTTTGTACACACTTTTTTAGTTAATGTTCTTCAAAAAGAAAAAAGAAAAAATCCATAAATACTAGCTCATATTCATTTAAAGTTTTTCGTATACATTTTGAATAATATTTTTTATTTGCAGATTCATAAAATAAAATTTGAACACAATTTTTTAATTAATGTTTTGAAAAATATACATGAAGACAAACGCATGCTTATTTACAGCATTTTGTAGGTTTTTTTAGAAATGCTGTTTTCATTTAAAGATTCATAAAAGAAAGTTTGCACACATTATTTCAATTCATGTTCTAAAAAATCGATTAAGATAAACACATATTTATTTAAAGTAGGTATTTCGTATAATTTTCGAAATGACATTACTTATTAGAAGATTTTAAAAATAAAGATTGCACACACTGTTTTAAGAATAATTCTATAATATAAGGCATATAATTATAATTTACAATTTAAGGCATAAGGTATAATTTACAATGTGCTATTCTTTATTTGAAGATTTGTAAAGTTTCCACACATTATTATTTTTTAATGTTCTTAAAAAAATGTATTAAGATAAATACATATTTATTTAAAGTCCTTCGTGTATTTTTCAAAATTCCATTCTTCATTTGAAGATTCATAAGGTAAAATTTGCGCATACTATTTTAGTTAATGCTCTAAAAAAATCTATTAATGTAAACATATGTTTATTTAAAGTATTTCACATATTTTATGAAATGATTTTTTTTTTTTTTTTTTTTTTTGAGATTCATAAAATAAAGTTTGCACACATTATGTAAATTAAAATAATTAAAATACTTTTTTAGAGCCTAATAACTTTGCAACATAGCAATGACATGGATTTAAATAATAATAATAATAATAATAATAATAATAATAATAATAATAATAAATCTATTAATCTATTAAGATAATTGCATATTTATTTAAAATCTTTCATATATTTTTCAAAACGCCATTTTCCATTTGAAAATTCATAAAGTAAAATTTGTGCATACTTTTTTTACTTAATGCTCCAAAAGAATCTATTAAGATAAACGCATGTTTATTTAAACTTTTTCATTTATTTTTCGAAATGCTATTATTATTATTATTATTATTATTATTATTTAAAGATTCATAAAATAAAATACGTCCTCCTTTTCCCTTTTTTTGTCTTTTAAAGAAAAGAAAGAAAAGAAAAAGAATGTAAACAAATCTATAAACACTAGCTTATATATATATATTTATTTAAGTATTTTATATACATTTGAAATGCTTTTTTTTTTATTTGAAGATAACAGAAAATAAAGTTAGCACACTCTATTTAAATTAATGTTTAAAAAAAAATATATTAAGATAAACATATGTTTATTTCAAGTATTTTATAGATTTTTCGAAATGCTATTTTTCTATTTGAAGATTCATAAAATAAAGTTTCCATACACTATTTTAACTAATGTTCTTCTTTAAAAATAAATAAATAAGTAATTAAATCGATTGAGATATACACTAGCTCATATTTACTTAAAATATTTCGTATATTTTCTGAAATTAATTTTTTTATTTAAAGATTCATAAAATAAATTTTACAAAATCTTAAAAGTGATATATATATATATATATAAGATATTTATTTTATTTTTAGCATACTTTATTTTATGCTGCAATTTTATATACAAAACTGCTTTATTTAGAGTTCGATAAGCATGCTGATATACTGATGCTTTAAAGAAAGAAATGAAGATTTGCTTTATTTATTTATTATCAATTAAAATAATAAGACTGAGAAATTTTATTGAAAAATATTTTAAGGAATAAAATTTCTCAATTCTATAAATTTAAATTCCGTATAATAATATTTTTATTTTTTCTTTTATTTTCTTTCTTTCTTAAATGTTACATTTCTTACTGTGGTATATTCAAAAAGCTTTAAATTATAATTAACATTTAAGAGAAACATTATTAAAACCAACAATATTTAAAGAAAAATTATATATATGTATATAATTTCTGACTATTCTTCGTTCTCATTCTTTTCTATTACTAACAAAAGGATATTATATATGAATAATTCTCTGAAAAGTGGTCATTCCGTGTCCCAGTAGTCTTGAGGGCATATTTTTAAAAGCACAAAAACAAAATGCTGTGTAAACTATCAATATTAATTGATTTTGCATATAAACTGTTATTCTTTGGTTATTGAAATTCATATATAATTTAAAAATATTTTTTTAAATGCAAAATATCATTCTCTCACTGTGTCCCTATTCCCACATGTAAGTAAATAAAATGGTCTCTATGGTATTAAAGCATGTATATTTAGATTATTTGAATTGAAAATTTATTAAACATACTGTAATAAATATTTATCCATTTTACTATATTTATATATTATGCAATGAAAGAAGTTACAATACTTTTTATTGTTGTCCCTGGTAATAGATATCATTCCCTCATGAAACTGTAATTGCACCCCTGCTTACTGCATTAATGGCAGCACGTACTTTATATAAGTCAAACGTAATTTGTATAGCAGCAAAGTAAAGAAGCGATTTTATGTTCTGTTGGAAACATTTTACAATGAATTGCATATGGCTCACAAATGTTAGATTGAAATACAGTATTTTTATTATATGTCATTCCCTCATTCATTATAAAGTTAACTAAAAGAAATCATTTTTTTTTTTTTTTTTTTTTTTTTTTTTGTTGTTGTTATTGTTATTATATTAATAAAAGTATGTTTTAATAAATATTTAGTGTTTGAAGATATAACTAAACCTAATCATATTTTTATAAAGTAGTTTCTATAAGAAATTTGTCATTCCCTCACAAACATTCCCTAATTTTTCTAATAAAAATAATTACTATTTCAAAAAATATCGGATACAGTTTGATTTATATTATTTTTTATTAATTGTAATATATGTGTACATGCACAAAAATTAAAAATAAATTTGGAGCAATTTTATTTGGGCTAACGTTTTTGTAAAAAAGCCCACTTTTCAGAGAATGACCCATATATATATCTTATTTCCCAATGATTAGTTAGAAATAATCCTCATTGTGTTCAATTACAGAAATTTTGTCCTGTGCTCCATTGTTAAAAATTGTGGTAAAATGAGAATACGGTGTTATCTATTGAGCAATGTGCACCAAAATTTGATAGGCATCAGCTTACTTTAAGGTGGAATTGAGTATAACTTTTGATGGAATTCTATGCCTTAATTTTTGAGCTAGTGTTTTGAGAAAATTTTTGTCACACACACAGACATTTTTTTAAAATGAATAAATAATTTTTAGGAAAGCTCAAAACGTGTAAATGTATCAAAAACCAGAAATCGAAATTTTTTATAAATCGACTACTCTCTTCTATTGAATATAGAGTAATATTAAAAACAGAATAAAGTAAAAAAAAAAAAAAAAAAAAAAAATTATACATTATTAACTTCTTCTTTCCACTTCTTTTCTTATTATTTAATTCATAAGGAATAATTCAAAATTATTCAGAATAATTCAATTTTGAATTATGGAATGAAATGTCAATATTACTTAAATTGAAGGTATTAAACACCGTAATTTTCTTTAGTAATCATCTGCATAAAAAAATAAAAAGAATAAAAAAGAGAGAAAGAAAGAAAATATAACATTAGACGCGTATTGTTTTGAAGGATATGGATAAGTAAAAGTTTTGTATAAAATGTAGAGTTATTAAGAGAAATTCGTTTGATGAATTTCTTGTATTCTGTTCCATGAAAGACTCAGAAATTTCTTAAGAATCTATACTACAAAATTTTCGTAATTTTTGGAAAAAATACTAAAATTTCTGTAAATGTTTTAGATCGCAAAAAAACCACAAATTGTAATTAAATGCAGTAGAATAATTGAAGATAATGAGATTAGCTTCGTAAATTAGAATTTTTATGCATGAAAGTCTATGAAATGTGTAATTTTATTTCATCCGACAAAAAAAAAAAAAAAAAAAAAAAAAAATCTATAATTTTAATAATTTTATTTTGCAGGAGTCGATCCAGGTTTAAATTTTCTGGGTCTATTTTTGTGAAAATTTTATTTATTTTTATTAAAAAAAAAAAAAAAAAAAAAAAAAACAGTCACTTTATATAATATTTAACACCAAGTTAATAGTATTTCATTAAGCCAAGTATAGGTACAATAATACTGAAAATATGGAAAAAATATATAAAAGAATCATTTTTAAAACAAAAATGTTGTAAAAGGGACGTTTTTATAAATTTTAATTTTGTGAAGGGGCAGCTAGAGGACCCCAATTTTTGT